>ONZH01021603.1:0-26801 GCA_900303285.1 Rhinella marina | reverse complement strand
TCCTCCTCCGGACCCCTCTGTCCCTCCTCTCTCGGACCCTCTGTCCTCCTCCTCCGGACCCCTCTGTTCTCCTTCTCCGGACCCCTCTGTCCCCTCCTCCGGACCCCTCTGTCCTCCTCCTCCTCTGGCGTCTCTCTCTCCCCTCTCCACATCCTCCGGACCCCTCTGTCCTCCTCTCGGACCCCTCTGTCCTCCTCCGGACCCTCTGTCCTCCTCCTCCTCCGGACCCCTCTGTCCTCCCCTCCTCCGACCCCTCTGTCTCCTCCTGTCCTCCGGACCCCTCTGTCCTCCTCCTCCGGACCCTCTGTCCTCCTCCCTCCCCCTTCTTCCTCGGGAGCCTCTGTCCTCCTCCGGAGCCCTCTGTCCTCTCTCTCCTTCTCCGGAGCCTCTGTCTCCTCCGGAGCCCTCTGTCGTCTCTTCCTCTCCGGAGCCCTCTCCTCCTCCTTCTCCGGAGCCCTCTGTCCTCCTCCATTCTCCCGACCCTCTGCCTCCTTCTCCGGAGCCCTCTGTCCTCCTCCTTCTCCGGAGCCCTCTGTCTCTCCTCCTTCTCCGGAGCCCTCTGTCCTCCTCCTTCTCCGGACCCCTCTGTCCTCCTCCTTCTCCGGACCCCTCTTCCTCCTCCTTCTCCGGACCCTCTCTGTCCTCCTCCTTCTCCGACCCCTCTGTCCTCCTCCTCCGGACCCCTCTGTCCCCTCCTTCTCCGGACCCCTCTGTCCTCTCCTTCTCCCGGACCCCTCTGTCCTCCTCCTTCTCCGGACCCCTCTGTCCTCCTCCTTCTCCGGACCCCTCTGTCCTCCTCCTTCTCCGGACCCTCTGTCCTTCCTCCTTCTCCGGACCACTCTGTCCTCCTCCGGACCCCTCTGTCCTCCTCCGGACCCCTCTGTCCTCCTCCTCCTCCTCCGGAACCCTCTGTCCTCCCCCTCCGGAACCCTCTCCTCCGGAACCCTCTGTCCTCTCCCTCCGGACCCCTCTGTCCTCCTCCCTCCGGACCCTCTGTCCTCCTCCCTCCGGACCCCTCTGTCCTCCCCTCCGGGACCCCTCTGTCCTTCTCCTCCTCTGGACCCCTCTGTCCTCCTCCCTCCGGACCCCTCTGTCCTCCTCCCTCCGGACCCCTCTGTCCTCCTCCCTCCGGACCCCTCTGTCCTCCTCCCTCCGGACCCCTCTGTCCTTCTCCATGTTATGCAACCATCAACCTACTTCTATTTAATGTGTATGCCATCTTTACACAGCTGACATTGTGAAACCCCCACCATTAGCCGGTATCTGGTCATTTACTGGACTGGTGTAACTGGTCTGACCCTTGAAGTGCTAATGAAAGGTGCACCCCCTCAAATCACTTTTCTATGCAGCTGATGACAAACCTCCCAATTAGTGCACCCATCCCCCATGACTTAATGATGGTGAAACTGGCTGCAGTCCACTGGCTCCATCAATTTGCTATGTTCCTTTCTGGATACATGAGCCATCCACACCTCCTGGTACCCGGAGTCCTACACCAAAGAACCTTTAACTAGAGCTTAGAACAGGGTGCGGCCACCTAGGGAGAGCCACTGCCCAGGTCATAGTCCCTGGTCTGAACTTGGGAGTTATTCTTCATCCTACTGTTCAACTGTTCCAACATAACACTGCATAAAGGAAGAGTATCTACTCCTATCCTGTGTGATACTGTCTGCTGAGCTGTGTATCTAATCCTGTCCTGTGTGATACTGTCTGCTGAGCTGTGCATCTAATCCTATCCTGTGTGATACAGTCTGCTGAGCTGTGTATCTAATCCTATCCTGTGTGATACTGTCTGCTGAGCTGTGTATCTAATCCCATCCTGTGTGATACTGTCTGCTGAGCTGTGTATCTAATCCTATCCTGTGTGATACTGTCGGTGGAGCTGTGTATCTAATCCTCTCCTGTGTGATACTGTCTGCTGAGCTGTGTATCTAATCCTCTCCTGTGTGATACTGTCTGCTGAGCTGTGTATCTAATCATATCCTGTGTGATACTGTCTGCTGAGCTGTGTATCTAATCCCATCCTGTGTGATACTGTCTGCTGAGATGTGTATCTAATCCTATCCTGTGTGATACTGTCTACTGAGCTGTGTATCTAATCCTCTCCTGTGTGATACTGTCTGCTGAGCTGTGTATCTAATCCTATCATGTGTGATACTGTCTGCTGAACTATGTATCCATACACTTTAACAAGTAATATCGAGCCCCAGGAAGCAGTTCTTGAAAGGAAGCTTTCCCTGTGTGGATGTAATGATAAATGTATAGCCTCTAGCCCGGGTGAGGGACGAGACGCGGCCTCTAGCCCGGGTACTTTGGACCGTGTAACAGTAGTGCCTCCCCCATATACTCATTCTCAGCCCTTGCAACAGCTGCAGTTCCTCCTTCGTATTCTCATCCTCGGCTGTGAAACAGTAGTGGCACCACTTCTGTATACTTGTTGTCGGTCCGTGTATACTCATTGTTAGCTGCACAACACCATCAGATCCTCCTCCCTATACTGGTCATTAGCCGGTGTAACAGCAATGTTTCTTTCTCCATTTACTTTATATTGACCTATGTAGCAGCAATGGATCCTGCTCCTTATAGTTTGTGTTGGCCTGTATAACAGCACAGGTTCTTCTTCCGCACAGTTGGCATCAGCCTGTGTAGCACCAAAGGTTCCTCCTCTGTATACTTTACATTGTCCAGTGTAACAGTAATGGTTCCTCCTCTGTATACTTTACATTGTCCCGTGTAACAGTAATGGTTCCTCCTCTGTATACTTTACATTGTCCCGTATAACAGTAATGGTTCCTCCTCTGTATACTTTACATTGTCCCGTGTAACAGTAATGGTTCCTCCTCTGTATACTTTACATTGTCCCGTATAACAGTAATGGTTCCTCCTCTGTATACTTTACATTGTCCCGTGTAGCAGCAATGGTTCTTACTCTGTATACTTTTACATTGTCCAGTGTAACAGTAAGGTTCTTTCCTCTGTATACTTTACATTGTCCCCTTGTACAGTAATGTCCTTGTATACTTTACATTTCAGTGTAAACAGTAATGGTTCCTTCCTCTGTATACTTTACATTGTCCGTGTAACAGTAATGGTTCCTCCTCTGTATACTTTACATTGTCCCAGTGTAACAGTGTAATGGTTCCTCCTCTGTATACTTTACATTGTCCGTTAACAGTAATGGTTTTCCTCTGTATACTTTACATTGTCCTATAACAAGTGTTTCCTCCTCTGTATACTTTTACATTGTCCCGTGTAACAGTAATGGTTCCTCCTCTGTATACTTTACATGTCCCGTGTAACAGTAATGGTTCCTCCTCTGTATACTTTACATTGTCCGTGTAACAGTAATGGTTCCTCCTCTGTATACTTTACATTGTCCAGTGTAACAGTTAATGGTTCCTCCTCTGTATACTTTACATTGTCCCGTGTAACAGTAATGGTTTCCTCCTCTGTATACTTTACATTGTCCCGTGTAACAGTAATGGTTCCTCCTCTGTATACTTTACATTGTCCCGTGTAACAGTAATGGTTCTCCTCTGTATACTTACATTGTCCGTGTAACAGTAATGGTTCCTCCTCTGTAATACTTTACATTGTCCTGTGTACAGTAATGGTTCCTCTCTGTATACTTTACATTTCCTGTGTACATAATGGCCTCCTCGTATACTTTACATTGTCCCGTGTAACAGTAACGGTTCCTCCTCTGTATACTTTACATTGTCCCGTGTAAACAGTAACGGTTCTTCCTCTGTATACTTTACATTGTCCAGTGTAACAGTAATGGTTCCTCCTCTGTATACTTTACATTGTCCAGTGTAACAGTAATGGTTCCTCCTCTGTATACTTTACATTGTCCTGTGTAACAGTAATGGTTCCTCCTCTGTATACTTTACATTGTCCCGTGTAACAGTAATGGTTCCTCCTCTGTATACTTTACATTGTCCCGTGTAACAGTAATGGTTCTTCCTCTGTATACTTTACATTGTCCCGTGTAACAGTAATGGTTCCTCCTCTGTATACTTTACATTGTCCCGTGTAACAGTAACGGTTCCTCCTCTGTATACTTTACATTGTCCCGTGTAACAGTAATGGTTCTTCCTCTGTATACTTTACATTGTCCCGTGTAACAGTAATGGTTCTTCCTCTGTATACTTTACATTGTCCCGTGTAACAGTAATGGTTCTTCCTCTGTATACTTTACATTGTCCCGTGTAACAGTAACGGTTCCTCCTCTGTATACTTTACATTGTCCCGTGTAACAGTAATGGTTCCTCCTCTGTATACTTTACATTGTCCCGTGTAACAGTAATGGTTCTTCCTCTGTATACTATACGTCGGCCCGTGTAACAGTAACGGTTCTTCCTCTGTATACTATACGTCGGCCCGTGTAACAGTAACGGTTTCTTCCTCTGTATACTATACGTCGGCCCGTGTAACAGTAACGGTTCTTCCTCTGTATACTATACGTCGGCCCGTGTAACAGTAATGGTTCTTCCTCTGTATACTATACGTCGGCCCGTGTAACAGTAATGGTTCTTCCTCTGTATACTATACGTCGGCCCGTGTAACAGTAACGGTTTCTTCCTCTGTATACTTTACATTGTCCCGTGTAACAGTAATGGTTCTTCCTCTGTATACTTTACATTGTCCCGTGTAACAGTAATGGTTCCTCCTCTGTATACTATACGTCGGCCCGTGTAACAGTAATGGTTCTTCCTCTGTATACTATACGTCGGCCCGTGTAACAGTAATGGTTCTTCTGCCGGATCCTTTTCTTCTCCGGGGAGATATGCTGCCACCAGAATTGTCCTGCAGCAGTTTTCTCTGTTCTCCTGATAGCGGAGACGGGAGACATTACTGCACCATAGCTGTAGCCCCGTATCCACACCTTTCATCACTAACTCTTCAATCTCTCCGATCAGACCTTCACTGTCGTCAGATTGTTGAATTCTGCCTTGCAGGGGGGTTTTCTCTGGTTTCCGAGGCTTTCCGATGACTGATGAGCAGTAACTTTGGGTTGTAAAGATTTTACTTGGGTCTGATCAGGGCCATTAAATCCCACATTGCAGTTTCAGCTGCTCCATGTTTATCGGCGTTTACCACTACGTCCTTTCATTATAAATATATTCGGCTACTTTCACATCTGCCTTTTTAATTCAGGTTTTGAGAACTGGACTGAACCTGAATTAGAAGGATCCGTTCCATTGAATACATCCTGATGGCTCCGTTTTGGCCAGATCCGGTTGTATTAAATCAGAACTGAGCAAACCTGATCAGACATGAAAATCCATGTAAGTCATGTTACGGATCAGGCACCATTGACTTAGACTACTCTCACACCAGCGTCAATATTTTCCGGTATTGAGATCAGTCATAGGGTCTCAATACCCGGGAAAAAAAGCTTCCGTTTTGTCCCATTAATTGACAATGGGGACAAAACGTAACTGAACAGAACAGAGGCTCCAAAAAGTGTTTCGTTCTCATACCGGAGAGCAAACCGCGGTCTCTGACACAATAGAAAACGGATCCGTCCCCCATTGACTTTCAGTGGAGTTCATGACAGATCTGATGTTAGAGATAATACAACTGGATTGGTACATAACAGACGCAGACGGTTGTATTATCAGTAACGGAAGCAGTTTTGTTGAACGCTGCCGGATCCACAAAAACACTGGTGTGAAAGTCGCCTTAATTATACAGAAAACTGGATTATGAGCTCTAATGACAAACTAAACGAGGCATAATTCATATACATCAATCAAACTGGAATTGGTTCTTAGGATCTCCAGGAAAAGGTCACCACAATGACAAGAAAGGACACCACAGATCACAGCAGTCTCTTTATCACATATCATATATACACAACCAAATGTACAAAGCCCGTGCTGTCCACCTACTGCCCCGCCAGTCACGGGAAGAAGGGCCGCCCCCGCCAGTCACGGGAAGAAGGGCCGCCCCCGCCAGTCACGGGAAGAAGGGCCGCCCCGCCAGTCACGGGAAGAAGGGCCGCCCCCGCCAGTCACGGGAAGAAGGCCGCCCCCGCCAGTCACGGGAAGAAGTGCTGTCCTCTACCTGCTGCCTAGAGCAAGAGCCAGAAGTGCTGTCCTCTACCTGCTGCCTAGAGCAAGAGCCAGAAGTGCTGCCCTCTACCTGCCGCTCAGAGGAAGAGCCAGAAGTGCTGCCCTCTACCTGCCGCTCAGAGGAAGAGCCAGAAGTGCTGCCCTCTACCTGCCGCTAAGAGGAAGAGCCAGAAGTGCTGCCTCTACCTGCCGCTAAGAGGAAGAGCCAGAAGTGCTGCCCTCTACCTGCCGCTAAGAGGAAGAGCCAGAAGTGCTGCCTCTACCTGCTGCTAAGAGGAAGAGCCAGAAGTGCTGCCCTCTACCTGCCGCTCAGAGGAAGAGCCAGAAGTGCTGCCCTCTACCTGCCGCTAAGAGGAAGAGCCAGAAGTGCTGCCCTCTACCTGCCGCTAAGAGGAAGAGCCAGAAGTGCTGCTCTCTACCTGCCGCTAAGAGGAAGAGCCAGAAGTGCTGCCCTCTACCTGCCGCTCAGAGGAAGAGCCAGAAGTGCTGCCCTCTACCTGCCGCTCAGAGGAAGAGCCAGAAGTGCTGCCCTCTACCTGCTGCTCAGAGGAAGTGATGCCCAATCCTGAAGAAGGCTTCGCACCCAGCTACATCAGTTCTGCTCTGCACTGATGAGGGCCAGTCACCCTGAAAGAACTGTCTACAGATGGGGACCTGGCTTGGTTTTGATCCAGTTATGTCCCAAGGCCTGTTTAAAATACTGAGCACTGACTTACAGAGAAGAGACCTTACCTATGGTGGCACCAGAGGTGCAGCTTTTCTTTTTTGGAAGTAGAGTTATCGACAGAGCAGACGTGCTGCCCCCTGCTGACCTTTCACAGGAGGTTCTAGAAGATCTGTCCTCTGTCGGCCATTGATCTGACTGGGCAGAGGTTCAGCCGTCCGCCAGGAGCCATCACCCTATCCCTGCCCCATCACAGTCAGCTCCTGCCGGGGGATGGAGGCAGATATGGAGCGATTCCATTCAGCACACAGTGCGTCGTTCCCTGCCCCGCCCCAATTATTGCACATAAGTATGTAAACTTGGCACACACACCGTCATTCCAAACATTCACTCAGCAATATAATAAAAAGGTAAGTGTCTCAAAGAAAAGGGGGCCCCACGAGTCCAGCTGAGGGGATGTATAAAGGCACACTGGTCCTATATGAGGCACGCCTCAATGTACAGCAGTCACTATGCAGTCGCTTCACCCAGGGACTCTCCTGGGGTCTCCTCAGACCTTCCACACATTACACTTTGGGGGTTCTTCTCGCATATGGAGGTTGTGGGGCATGCCTAAAAAAACACAACAGAGGAAAATCACAAGATGGCAGCACAAGTGTCAACACGGGATAATGGTGGACCGGATGTCCCTCACATCAATGAGCACTAGTCCAGGAGTCTTACCGTGCTGGAAGCGCAGTGACATGGTCAGAGAAGGCGGTCACACCCAGCAGAGGGTCCTGGCACTGCGCTATAGGACTCAGTGGTAATGGCTTCTTGGGAATAGGGGGTTTGGTAAAAGAAGACACCTGCAGAGGAGATGGATGACTGTGAGCACAAGTCCAGAGCCCCTGAGATGTGAAGATTTCATGTTCTCCCACCTCCATGAGGGTTCACACTGCCAGGGTTTCATGGTAACTGGTGCTCTGTATGTTTGCCTTGTTCACCCCAAGACTTCTGCCCCCCAATCCCTTCATCCCCACAGAGGTACTCAGCGCCTTGCTTGTTACCTGGGCCCGACGTGGAAAGGGGTCCACAGGAAGGGGCCGAGTTGGGGCAGGTGGCCTGTCCTGAGCAGCAGCCTGGATGAAGAAAGCGGTGAGAATGCAGTGCCAAGCAATGAGGGACTCGGGCTCCAGGATTATTCAGGGGGATTATCAAGAGATGAGACATGCAGAGATTATGGCAGGGGGCCACCAGCACCACTCACACCACAGCACCAGAGGTTGTTACCTGGCTGCGCTTCTGAACTGGGTCAGGTGGGAGAGGCCTGGATGGAGGATCGGGCCGGTCACAGCCTTCATAATCAGACTGGGTGGGTGCAGAGGAGACCGTGGAAGATGGGGTGACATGGACACATAGAGGGTGAGGAGCAGAAAGGAGGTATAGAGTCACATATTGGTCGAAAGCAGAGAAAGAGAAAAACGAGACATGTTAATACTGTAAGAGGTTAGTCCCGTGTTAAGCTCTAGTCTGGAGGTCACACGGACAACACGCCAAGTGCATGCATGGTCAGCAGTGCTCTTACTAGGACAGACCTAGGCACCTGGACTACTGCTCTTGAGGAGAGAGATGATGAGACTCCTCCTGTCCCCCGAGGATAAGACAGTGTTATCTGTGGGATCTTGCTGTCTTCACCTCACCTGGTTACTCGCGGACATCACCTGCAGCTCCGTACTCTGTGTCCAGTGCGGTGGTGGTGGCCGCTGGGGTCGGGGAGGGCCGCTGCTCTGAGTGACTCTGAAGGTATAATGTAGAGGGTCACAGGGTGCAGTGTGCTGGGCAGATTACCAGACACAGGGTTACATCCTCACCTGTACTGACATTTACTGCTACTGCTGAAGACCCCGCTCAGCATCCTCTGCAGACATCCCCGTTTCAGGTAACAGAAGAAGAAGAGGACAAGGAGGCAGATGACCAGGAGAACCAGGAAGACTGTGCCGGCCACTGAACTCCTGGCTGCAGAGAGCGATCAGAAGGATCAGGGGCGCACTGACTGCAGCGGACAGACAGACCAGGAGAGAGCTGACAGCAGCAGGCGGACAGACCAGGAGAGAGCTGACAGCAGCAGGCGGACAGACCAGGAGAGAGCTGACAGCAGCAGGCGGACAGACCAGGAGAGAGCTGACAGCAACAGGCGGACAGACCAGGCGCTGAAGCAGAGACAAAACAGGCAGGCACTGACAGCAGCGGAGGAAACACAGGCGCTGAGAGCAACAGCAGGCGCTGAAGCAGCGGACAAACACAGCGCTCCACAGCAGCGAAGACAAGGCAGACAGCAGTGGAGGATCAGAGGCGCTGACAGCAGCGGACGAAACAGGCAGGCACTGCAGCAGTGAGGATCAGGCAGGCACTGACTAGCAGACGAACAGGTAGGCAACAGCAGCGGACGAAACAGGCAGGCACTGACAGCAGACAGCAGCGACAGACAACAGCACGGCAGGCTGCACTGAAACAGGCAGGCGCTGAGAGCAGCGGACGAAACAGGCAGGCGCTGAAAGCAAGCAGGCAGGCGCTGGCAAGCAAGCAGAGCGAGCGAAACAGGCAGGCGCTGACAGCAGCGGACGAAACAGGCAGGCGCTGACAGCAGCGGACGAAACAGGCAGCGCTGACAGCAGCGGACAGAAGCAGAAACAGGCAGGCGCTACAGCAGCGGATGCGACAGCAGGCGCGAGCTGACAGCAGCAACGGATCAGGCTGGCGCTGACAGCAGCGATGAAACAGGCAGGCGCTGCAGCGACAGACGAAACAGGCAGGCGCTGCAGCAGAAACAGGCAGGCGCTGACAGCAGCGACGAAAAGGCAGCGCTGACAGCGCGGAAAAACAGGCAGGCGCTGCAGCGGACGAAACAGGCAGGCGCTGACAGCGGGACAGGCACTGACAAACGAAAAGGCAGGCGCTGACAGCAGCGAGACAGCAACAGCAGCGGACAGACAGCGCGAGCTGACAGCAGCAGACGATCAGGCTGGCGCTGACAGCAGCGGATGAAACAGGCAGGCGCTGACAGCAGCAGACGAAACAGGCAGGCGCTGACAGCAGCAGACGAAAACAGGCAGGCGCTGACAGCAGCGGACGAAACAGGCACGCGCTGACAGCAGCGGCGAAACAGGCAGGCGCTGACAGCAGCGGACGAAACAGGCAGGCGCTGACAGCAGCGGACGAAACAGGCAGGCGCTGACAGCAGCGGACGAAACAGGCAGGCGCTGACAGCAGCGGACGAAACAGGCAGGCGCTGACAGCAGCGGACGAAACAGGCAGCGCGACAGCAGCGGACGAAACAGGCAGGCGCTGACAGCAGCGGACGAAACAGGCAGGCACTGACAACAGCGGAGGATCAGGCAGGAGATGATGGCAGTAGGGGACACTGAAGAAATAAGGCTAAACCTCACCAGGATCCTGGGAGACCGGCCCACTGTCCAGGCTTCCACCGTGGCCAGACGAGTCACAGTGAGGGGGGGCCCAGCCGGGATCGCAGTGACAGTTGCCATTACTGTTACACACCTGCAAATCAGAACAAGAGTGGAGATCAAGACTGCAGAGCGCAGGACGGGACTCATGTGGACCACCCTGGTGACATGGAGCTCTGTGCGGCAGCAGAGAGGATAGACAATACACACAGGGACCCCGGCTCTCACCCCGTGGCCCCCACATCTGCACGCCTGGGCCTTCAGTTCTGCAGCATCGCGACACTGCCGATTGACACAAACCTAGAAGAAGAAGAACATGAGGTGAATAAATCAGGGAAGGGCAGCGGGTGGGAGAGCAGGCACAGTATGGAGGGTATGGCGGTACAATGTCTCATGTGACTAGTGAGGGGAGAACATGGTCTACATGCCACCAATAGCTACAGGCTCTGGTTACCGGACAAATACGTGGCCAGCGAGCGGTCTGTGGTACTCACCTGTCCTGGCCTGCATACCGTCCCTGTCTTTACCAGAACAGAGTCCCAAACATCATCTCCCAGATTAAAGTATGTGCCCCGACACGAGACCGCCGTTCCATTCACCGATATCTTTACTGAAATCACTTCTGCACTGGTGCCCAACAGTGGGCGATCTCTGCCACCCAGGCACTGAATGCTGCCACAGAGGACGTTCCTGCAAGAGAAGCCAAGAGATGAGGTAGGTGGAGCGGATACATAGGGCAGGACACAGGGTAGGTGGAGCGGATACATACGGCAGAAGGGAGGTGGAGCGGATACGGCAGGACACATACGGCAGGACACAGGGTAGGTGGAGCGGATACATACGGCAGGACACAGGGTAGGTGGAGCGGATACATACGGCAGGACACAGGGTAGGTGGAGCGATACATAGGGCAGGACACAGGTAGGTGGAGCGGATTACGGCCAGGACACAGGGAGGTGGAGCGATACATACGGCAGGACACAGGGTAGGTGGAGCAGATACATACGGCAGACACAGGGGTGGAGCGATACATACGGCAGGACACAAGGTGGAGCGGCAGGGACACAGGGTAGGTGGAGCATACATACGGCAGGACACAGGGTAGGTGGAGCGGATACATACGGCAGGACACGGGTAGGTGGAGCGGATACATACGGCAGGACACAGGGTAGGTGGAGCGGTACATCATACAGCAGGACACAGGGTAGGTGGAGCGGATACATAGGGCAGGACACAGGGGGTAGGTGGAGCGGATACATACGGCAGGACACAGGGTAGGTGGAGCAGGATACATAGGGCAGGACACAGGGTAGGTGGAGCGGATACATACGGCAGGACACAGGGTAGGTGGAGCGGATACATATGGCAGGACACAGGGCTGAGGTGGAGGCAGATACATACGGCAGGACACAGGGGTGGAGCGGATACATACGGCAGGACACAGGGTAGGTGGAGCGGATACATACGGCAGGACACAGGTAGGTGGAGGATACATACGGCAGGACACAGGTAGGTGGAGGATACATACGGCAGGGTAGGTGGAGCGGATACATACAGCAGGACACAGGTAGGTGGAGCGGATACATACGGCAGGACACAGGTAGGTGGAGGATACATACGGCAGGACACAGCGGTAGGTGGACATACGGCAGGACACAGGGTAGTGGAGCGGATACATACGCAGGACACAGGGTAGTGGAGCGGACACATACGGGCAGGACACAGGGTAGGTGGAGCGGATACATACGGCAGGACACAGGGTAGGTGGAGCGGATACATACGGCAGGACACAGGGTAGTGGAGCGGATACATACGGGCAGGACACAGGGTAGGTGAGCGGATACATAGGGCAGGACACAGTAGGTGGAGGTGGCAGCGGATACATACGGCAGGACACAGGTAGGTGGAGCGGATACATACGGCAAGGACACAGGGTAGGTGGAGCGGATACATCGGCAGGACACAGGGTAGGTGGAGCGGATACATACGGCAGGACACAGGGTAGGTGGAGCGGATACATACGGCAGGACACAGGTAGGTGGAGCGGATACATAGGCAGGACACAGGGTAGGTGGGCGGATACATACGGCAGGACACAGGGTAGGTGGAGGAGGCATACATACGGCAGGACAGGTAGGGGCATACATACAGCAGGACACAGGGTAGGTGGAGCGGATACATACTGCAGGACACAGACCAGGTAGGTGGAGCGGATACAGGCAGGACACAGGGTAGGTGGATACAGCGGACACAGGGTAGTGGAGCGGATACATAGGGCAGACACAGGGTAGGTGGAGCGGATACATACGGCAGGACACAGGGTAGGTGGAGCGGATACATAAGGCAGGACACAGGAGGTAGCATACATACGGCAGGACACAGGGTAGGTGGAGCGGATACATCGCAGGACACACGGTAGGTGACGGATACATACGGCAGGACACACGGTGGGCGGATACATAGGGGGACACAGGGTAGTGGAGCGGATACAGCAGGACACAGGGTAGGTAGGGAGCAATACATTACGGCAGGACACAGGGTAAGGTGGATGATACGGATACCACACAGGGTAGTGGAGCGGATACATAGCAGACACAGGGAGGTGGAAGCGGATACATACAGGACACGGGTAGGTGGAGCACATACATACGGCAGGACACAGGGTAGGGTGGAGCGGATAATACAGCAGACACGGACGGTAGGTGGAGCGGATACATACGGCAGGACACAGGTAGGTGGAGGGCAGGACACAGGGTAGGTGGAGCGGATACATAGGGCAGGACACAGGGTAGGTGGAGCGGATACATAGGCATGGACACAGGGTAGGTGGAGTGGATACATAGGCAGGACACAGGTAGGTGGACGGATACATACTGCAGGACACAGGGTAGGTGGACGGATACATAGCAGGACACAGGTAGGTGGAGCGGCATACACACTAGCAGTGGCAGGACACAGGGTAGGTGGGAGCGGATACATACGGCAGGACACAGGGTAGGTGGAGCGGATACATACGGCAGGACACACGGTAGGTGGAGCGGATACATAGCAGGACACAGGGTAGGTGGAGCGGATACATAGCGGCAGGACACAGGGTAGGTGGAGCGGATACATACGGCAGGACACGGGAGGTGGAGCGGATACATACGGCAGGACACAGGGTAAAGTGGAGCGGATTAATACGCAGGACACAGGGTAGGTGGAGCGGATACATACGGCACACAGGGTAGGTGAGGGATACATAGGCAGGACACAGGGAGGTGGAGCGGATACATACGCAGGACACAGGGTAGGGAGCGGATACATAGGCAGGACACAGGGTAGGTGGAGCGGATACATACGGCAGGACACAGGGTAGGTGGAGCGGATACGGATACATACGGCAGGACACACGGTAGGTAGGTGGAGCGGATACATACTGCAGGACACAGGGTAGGTGGAGCGGATACATACGGGCAGGACACAGGGTAGGTGGAGTGGATACATACTGCAGGACACAGGGTGATGGAAGGGCATACTGCAGGACACAGGGTAGGTGGAGGGATACATACGGCAGGACACAGGGTAGGTAGCGGATACATACGCAGGACCACAGGGAGCGGATACATAAGGCAGACACGCAGGACACAGGTAGGTGGAGCGGATCATACGGCAGGAAACAGGGTAGGGTGTGGAGCGGATACATACGGCAGGACACAGGGTAGGTGGAGCGGATACATACGGCAGGACACAGGGTAGGTGGAGCGGATACATACGGCAGGACACAGGGTAGGTGGAGCGGATACATACGGCAGGACACATGGTAGGTGGAGCAGTATCTGACCTGCAGCCATGTACATGTAGGCGGCATGTTACCCATTTAACCCCTTGTTCACCTCTCGCTCTGCATTCCTTCTGTATGGGACACCGGACACAGCCGAGTCCAGCGCTCACCTACCTCCAGCAGTCCCGCAGACTATACATACAGGCGGCAGGCACTAGCGCTGTTCTCGGGTTGGGTGCGGGTCCCAATCTTATGACCCCTGCTGGTCAGACAAGGGATAACTTTTCCAGCGGCCAGCAGTGTAACCCTTACACCTCCAGGGTGCGGGCGATGCATGAGGTTATTTTTACAGATTTAATCTATGTAATCCGCACTTTCAGCCTGCGCTCCTATGCCGGGTACCTGGGGGCGCAGGGCAGGTAGGAGCCATTTGTCTCTCGTCCACAGTTTCCGTATTTGTCTCCTCTCACGTTCACTTTAGCAAAACAGGAATCCGGTGCTGGAGAAGACCCTGCGGGGGAAGAAGGGTGAGAGCTGCAGGGCTGAGCTCACTGCGACCTGCTGCAAATTCATCTCTGGTAGCCCCAAAACCCACCCGCCTCGTATCCACCAGGACCCCATACGTCTTGGCACTGTTTCTGGAGGGTCCGGCACCCCTGCCCACATGTCATGTGACTTACCTGGACCCCAAACATCTTGGCACTGTTTGGAGAGTCTGGCACCCCTACCCAAAATGTGACTACCAGGACCCCATACTCTTGGCACTGTTTCTGGAGGGTCCGGCAGTCATGTGACTTGTCTTGGCAACCCCTGCCCACATGTCATGTGATTACCAGGACCCCATACGTCTTGGCACTGTTTCTGGAGGGTCCGGCACCTGCCCACGTCATGTGACTTACCAGGACCCCATACGTCTTGGCACTGTTTCTGGAGGGTCCGGCACCCCTGCCCACATGTCATGTGACTTACCTGGACCCCATACGTTGGCACTGTTTCTGGAGGGTCGGCACCCCTGCCCACATGTCATGTGACTTACCAGGACCCCATACGTCTTGGCACTGTTTCTGGAGGGTCCGGCACCCCTGCCCACATGTCATGTGACTTACCAGGACCCCATACGTCTTGGCACTGTTTCTGGAGGGTCCGGCACCCCTGCCCACGTCATGTGACTTACCAGGACCCCATACGTCTTGGCACTGTTTCTGGAGGGTCCGGCACCCCTGCCCACATGTCATGTGACTTACCAGGACCCCATACGTCTTGGCACTGTTACTGGAGGGTCTGGCACCCCTGCCCACATGTCTATGTGACTTACCTGGACCAAACATCTTGGCACTGTTACTGGAGGGTCTGGCACCCCTGCCCACATGTCATGTGACTTACAGGACCCATACATCTTGGCACTGTTTCTGGGAGGGTCACCCCTGCCCACATGTCATGTGACTTACCAGACCGCCTACGTCTTGGCACTGTTCTGGGAGGTCTGGCACCCCTGCCCATGTCATGTGACTTACGCAGACCCCATACGTCTTGCACTGTTATGGAGGTCTGGCACCCCTGCCCACATGTCATGTGACTTACCTGGACCCATACGTCTTGGCACTGTTACTGGAGGGTCCGGCACCCCTGCCCACATGTCAGTGACTTACCAGGACCCCATAGTTCTTGGCACTGTTACTGGAGGGTCTGGCACCCCCTGCCCACATGTCATGTGACTTACCTGGAACCCCATAAGTCTTGGCACTGTTTTCTGGAGAGTCTGGCACCCCTGCCCACATGTCATGTGACTTACCAGGGACCCCATACGTCTTGGCACTGTTTCTGGAGGGTCCGGCACCCCTGCCCACATGTCATGTGACTTACCAGGACCCCATAACGTCTTGGCAACTGTTTCTGGAGGGTCTGGCACCCCTGCCCACATGTCATGTGACTTACCAGGACCCCATACGTCTTGGCACTGTTACTGGAGGGTCTGGCACCCCCTGCCCACATGTCATGTGACTTACCTGGACCCCATACGTCTTGGCACTGTTACTGGAGGGTCCGGCACCCCCTGCCCACATGTCATGTGACTTACCAGGACCCATGGAGGGTCTGGCACCCCTGCCCACATGTCATGTGACTTACCTGGACCCCATACGTCTGGCATCTGTTTCTGGAGAAGTCTGGCAACCCCTGCCCACATGTCATGTGACTTACCAGGACCCATACGTCTTGGCACTGTTTTCTGGAGGGTCCGGCACGCCCTGCCCACATGTCATGTGACTTACCTGGACCCCCATACGTCTTGGCACTGTTTCTGGAGAGTCTGGCACCCCTGCCCCACATGTCATGTGACTTACCAGGACCCCATACGTCTTGGCACTTGTTTCTGGAGGGTCCGGCACCCCTGCCCACATGTCATGTGACTTACCTGGACCCCAAACATCTTGGCACTGTTACTGGAGGGTCTGGCACCCCTGCCCACATGTCATGTGACTTACCAGGACCCCATAACGTCTTGGCACTGTTTCTGGAGGGTCTGGCACCCCTGCCCACATGTCATGTGACTTACCAGGACCCCATACGTCTTGGCACTGTTTCTGGAGGGTCTGGCATTCTCCTTGGTAGCAGTGTGCATGGCCGTTTTCACAGGGCGCCCCGTTCTGCAGGTAGACATTCCCGGGGCAGTGAGGAGACACTCCATTGCAGTACTCCGGGAGATCACACTCCCCCAAAGACTGCCGACATAATGTCCCGGGGGACTTTACCTGCGGACAGCAGCGACAGGACCGTCACCACAAGGAACACTTACCGGCAATAACCAGAGCAGAGAGCAGCATGACTTACCTTACACTGCTCACAACACAACCCATCTGAGGCGCACTCAGCCCCGGGCATCAGCTGGCAGCTGCTGGCATTACAGCAAGGATCCAAGCACTCCTGCAGGCAAAGGAATGGTAAGCAGCATGGAGGACACCAGAGCGGTAAGTCACTGCCGCTTCAGCCATATTACACTGGAAGCACATGGCAATGCCGCTCAGGTGAGATAGAAAAGGACAGCGCCCCCTGAAGACGGAGAGACGGGACTCAGTCCTAAGTGCTGCATCTCCAAAGTAGATTCTACAGGAGTCATGGAGGAGCAGTTCCCATTGTGGATAGAACCACACTGGACCTGCACCCTGCCCCTCCCGACCAGCACCCCTGCCCTCCCGACCTGCCACCCCTGCCCCTCCCGCCAGCACCCCTGCCCTCCCGACCAGCACTCCTGCCCCTCCCGATGCACCCTGCTCCCTCGACCTCCGCAGCAGCCCGATGACCCCTCCTCACCCACAGCAGCCCCGATGACCCCCCTCACCCGCAGCAGCCCCGATGACCCCTCTCACCCGCAGCAGCCCCGATGCCCCTCCTCACCCCGACTCCTCACCCGCAGCAGCCCCCATGCCCTCCTCACCCGCAGCACCCCCATGCCCCCTCCTCACCCGCAGCAGCCCCCATGCCCCTCCTCACCCGCAGCAGCCCCCATGCCCCCTCCTCACCCGCAGCAGCCCCGATGACCCCTCCTCACCGCAGCAGCCCCGATGCCCCCTCCTCACCCGCAGCAGCCCCATGCCCCTCCTCACCCGCAGCAGCCCCATGCCCCCTCCTCACCCGCAGCAGCCCCCATGCCCCCTCCTCACCCGCAGCAGCCCCCATGCCCCTCCTCACCCGCAGCAGCCCCGATGACCCCTCCTCAACCGCAGCAGCCCCCGATGCCCCTCCTCACCCGCAGCAGCCCCGATGACCCTCCTCACCGCAGCAGCCCGATGCCCCCTCCTCAACGCAGCAGCCCCGATGCCCCTCCTCAACCGCAGCAGCCCCGATGCCCCTCCTCACCCGCAGCAGCCCCGATGCCCCCCTCCTCACCCGCAGCAGCCCCGATGCCCCCTCCTCACCCGCAGCGCCCCCTCCTCACCCGCAGCAGCCCCGATGCCCCCTCCTCACCCGCAGCAGCCCCGATGCCCCCTCCTCACCCGCAGCAGCCCCGATGCCCCTCCTCACCCGCAGCAGCCCCGATGCCCCTCCTCACCCGCAAGCAGCCCCGATGCCCCCTCCTCACCCGCAGCAGCCCCGACCTCCTCACCGCAGCAGCCCCCCCCTCCTCACCCGCAGCCCTGCAGCAGGCCGCAGTCACACTGCTCCCCTTTCTCCACCAGCAAGTTTCCACACGTGGCCGTCCCATACAGGCTGCCCGGGCTGGGCAGGTTATACAGGCAGAGGCCTCCACCTTGGCGCAGATTGGTGATCAGGTCTTTCATGCTGCAGTTACTGAATTCCAGGCCTGGCATAAACCTGGCAAAGAAATCACACCCATCAGGAGCACAG
Organism: Rhinella marina; assembly: GCA_900303285.1. Lineage (NCBI taxonomy): Eukaryota > Metazoa > Chordata > Amphibia > Anura > Bufonidae > Rhinella > Rhinella marina. Next base: position 8,504 of record ONZH01021603.1, on the reverse strand, counting down.
CCCATGCCCCGGCTAGCGGCAGCGCCTCACCCCGACACTCACCCTGTGGACTGCGCCATTATCCACTGCTTTCCCACCTTCGGCTGACCGCATGTCCCATCTCCTACATCGTGATTCAAGCCCAGATTGTGCCCCAGTTCATGTGCCATAGTGGATGCCACAGCCAGAACGCTGACAGAGTGATCCTGTACAGAGAAAGCAGAGTGACAGGAGGGGCCGCAGCCAGACTGAATCATAGTGATCCCCCTCAGATCATCACTTACCCTTGTGACCCCTCCAGAGCGATCCACTGTGCACATGGAGTTGATTGTGGCCATGCCAACAGAGGAGCCTTTAAATGTCACCCCCCTGCAGGGACATAGAGTTAATATGTGGACCCCCACGTCACCTCGTGGTCACACGCAGGAGAGACACATACGTTAGGAGCTGAGCATTATCATGATGTACTCGGCGGACCAGATCCTTCTCCCTCCAGGACAGGAACCCTGTTCAGAGTCTCAGCGGGATCTTCACTGACTGAGATCAGGTCCTTCTGGCTCCAGACCTCCACCATGACCAGCACCACCCGGACATTCAGCGTGCGGTAAAACTGAGGGAGGAGACGTGATGTTACAATGGAGCCTCCCACAGCATGGAAGACACAGGAATCATACACACAAAGGAGAAGAGACCCTGGGGTGCACAGGGGAGGAGAGACCCTGGGGTGCACAGGAGAGGAGAGAACCCGGGGTGCACAGGAGAGGAGAGAACCCGGGGTGCACAGGAGTCACAGGGGAGGAGAGACCCTGGGGTGCACAGGAGAGGAGAGAACCCGGGGTGCACAGGAGTCACAGGGGAGGAGAGACCCTGGGGTGCACAGGAGAGGAGAGAACCCGGGGTGCACAGGAGAGGAGAGAACCCGGGGTGCACAGGAGTCACAGGGGAGGAGAGAACCCGGGGTGCACAGGAGTCACAGGGGAGGAGAGAACCCGGGTGCACAGGAGTATTACATGATGTAGTACATTTGGCTTACTCACAGCATCCATCCTGTTGGCGATCTCCATCATTCTGACATGGAGGCCCCTCAGGTCCTGGTGAAGCATGGTGAACTAAAAGAACAGACACTGGTGATACGTGACCATTCACACTCACCTCACTACACAGTATAGAACAGACACTGGTGATACGTGACCATTCACACTCACCTCACTACACAGTATAAGAACAGACACTGGTGATACGTGACCGTTCACACTCACCTCACTACACAGTATAAGAACAGACACTGGTGATACGTGACCGTTCACACTCACCTCAGTACACAGTATAAGAACAGACACTGGTGATACGTGACCATTCACACTCACCTCAGTACACAGTATAAGAACAGACACTGGTGATACGTGACCGTTCACACTCACCTCACTACACAGTATAAGAACAGACACTGGTGATACGTGACCGTTCACACTCACCTCAGTACACAGTATAAGAAGACACTGGTGATACGTGACCGTTCACTACGCACCTCACTACACAGTATATAGAACAGACACTGGTGATACGTGACCGTTCACACTCACCTCATACCAGTATAAAGACAGACACTGGTGATACGTGACCGTTCACACTCACCTCAGTACACAGTATAAGAACAGACACTGGTGATACGTGAACCGTTCACACTCACCTCAGTACACAGTATAAGAACAGACACTGGTGATACGTGACCATTCACACTCACCTCAGTACACAGTATAAGAACAGACACTGGTGATACGTGACCGTTCACACTCACCTCACTACACAGTATAAGAACAGACACTGGTGATACATGACCGTTCACACTCACCTCACTACACAGTATAAGAACAGACACTGGTGATACGTGACCGTTCACACTCACCTCAGTACCACAGTATAAGAACAGACACTGGTGATACGTGACCATTCACACTCACCTCAGTACCCAGTATAAGAACAGACACTGGTGATACGTGGACCGTTCACACTCACCTCAGTACACAGTATAAGAAGACACTGGTGATACGTGACCGTTCACTGACGCACCTCACTACACAGTATAAGAACAGACACTGGTGATACGTGACCGTTCACACTCACCTCACTACAAAGTATAAGAACAGACACTGGTGATACGTGACGTTCACACTCACCTCAGTACACAGTATAAGAAGACAACTGGTGATACGTGACCGTTCACACGCACCTCACTACACAGTATAAGAACAGACACTGGTGATACGTGACCGTTCACACTCACCTCACTACACAGTATAAGAACAGACACTGGTGATACGTGACCATTCACACTCACCTCAGTACACAGTATAAGAAGACACTGGTGATACGTGACGTTTCACACTCACCTCACTACACAGTATAAGAACAGACACTGGTGATACGTGACCGTTCACACTCACCTCACTACACAGTATAAGAACAGACACTGGTGATACGTGACCGTTCACACTCACCTCACTACACAGTATAAGAACAGACACTGGTGATAACGTGACCGTTCACACTCACCTCACTACACAGTATAAGAACAGACACTGGTGTACGTGACCGTTCACACTCACCTCACTACACAGTATAAGAACAGACACTGGTGATACGTGACCGTTCACACTCACCTCACTACACAGTAAAAGAACAGACACTGGTGATACGGTGAAATTCACACTCACCTCACTACACATACGACACTGGTGATACGTGACCATTACACTCACCTCAGTACACAGTATAGAAGACACTGGTGATACGTGACCGTTCACACTCACCTCACTACACAGTATAAGAACAGACACTGGTGATACGTGACCGTTCACACTCACCTCACTACACAGTATAGAACAGACACTGGTGATACGTGGACCATTCACACTCACCTCAGTACAGAGACAGATACGGACACGACACTGGTGATACGTGACCGTTCACACACACACTCACACCTCACTACACAGTATAAGAACAGACACTGGTGATACGTGACCGTTCACACTCACCTCACTACACAGTATAAGAACAGACACTGGTGATACGTGGACCGTTCACACTCACCTCATACACAGTATAAGAACAGACACTGGTGATACGTGACCGTTCAACACTCACACACAGTATAGAACAGACACTGGTGATACGTGACCGTTCACACTCACCTCACTACACAGTATAAGAACAGACACTGGTGATACGTGACCATTCACACTCACCTCAGTACACATAAGAAGACACTGGTGATACGTGACCGTTCACGCACCTCACTACACCAGTATAAAACAGACACTGGTGATACGTGACCGTTCACACTCACCTCACTACACAGTATAAGAACAGAACACTGGTGATACACTCACCTACTATACAGTATAAGAACAGACACTGGTGATACGTGACCGTTCACTCACCTCACACACAGTATAATAACAGACACTGGTGAACGTGACGTTCACACTCACCTCATACACAGTATAAGAACAGACACTGGTGATACGTGACCGTTCACACTCACCTCACTACACAGTATAAGAACAGACACTGGTACTGACCGTTCACACTCACCTCACTACACAGTATAAGAACAGACACTGGTGATACTGACCGTTCACACTCACCTCACTACACAGTATAAGACAGACACTGTGATACGTGACCGTCACACTCACCTCACTACACAGTATAAGAACAGACACTGGTGATACGTGACCGTTCACACTCACCTCACACAGTATAAGAACAGACACTGGTGATACGTGAGTACCGTTACACCGTCACCTCACTACACAGTAAGAACAGACACTGGTGATACGTGACCGTTCACACTCACCTCACACACAGTATAAGAACAGACACTGTGACTGACCGTTCACACTCACCTCACTACACAGTATAAGAACAGACACTGGTGATACGTGACGTTCACACTCACCTCACTACACAGTATAAGAACAGACACTGGTGATACGTGACCGTTCACACTCACCTCACTACACAGTATAAGAACAGACACTGGTGATACGTGACCGTTCACACTCACCTCACTACACAGTATAAGAACAGACACTGGTGATACGTGAGTTCACACTCACCTCCTACACAGTATAAGAACAGACACTGGTGATACTGACCGTTCACACTCACCTCACTCACAGTATAAGAACAACACTGGTGATACGTGACCGTTCACACTCACCTCACTACACAGTATAAGAACAGACACTGTGATAACTGACCGTTCACACTCACCTCACTACACAGTATAAGAACAGACACTGGTGATACGTGACCGTTCACACTCACCTCACTACACAGTATAAGAACAGACACTGGTGATACGTGGCCGTTCACACTCACCTCACTACACAGTATAAGAACTGACACTGGTGATACGTGGCCGGTCACACTCACCTCACTATTATCGGCCACCATTACCAGTTCCACGTACTTCACCTCATTCTCTACCTGTGGGGACACATATCATTAGACCCTCATGTGGTCATGCTCCTGAGGACCCCTGTAGTCTGCCCCTCACCTGGTGTGGACGTGCACTCTCATCGGATAAGCTGAGCAGCGCTCTCCTGGGTCGCTTGTTCACAGATGCTTCTTCCTCGTGTGTCTCACACTTGATGTTCTTTTTCTCGATGATGGGGCGCACTATGTGTTTATGGGAGGGGATCCCCGGGGCTGGCTCAATGCTGAACCTCTGCTCCACAGGCAGGATGACAGTCCCCCTGGAGAGAGGAGACAGCGCTACACGTGATGTACACAGTCAAGTAGGATTGTATTATATGGGGGGCACTGACTCTCACCCATCATCCTGTATATACAGGGGAGAGCAGACGTCTCCTGAAGACCTCCATATTACCAAGCCAGGACTGTATTATATGGGGGGCACTGACTCTCACCCATCATCCTGTATATACAGAGGAGAGCAGACGTCTCCTGAAGACCTCCATATTACCAAGCCAGGACTGTATTATATGGGGGCACTGACTCTCACCCATCATCCTGTATATACAGAGGAGAGCAGACGTCTCCTGAAGACCTCCATATTACCAAGCCAGGACTGTATTATATGGGGGGCACTGACTCTCACCCATCATCCTGTATATACAGGGGAGAGCAGACGTCTCCTGAAGACCTCCATATTACCAAGCCAGGACTGTATTATATGGGGGCACTGACTCTCACCCATCATCCTGTATATACAGAGGAGAGCAGACGTCTCCTGAAGACCTCCATATTACCAAGCCAGGACTGTATTATATGGGGGCACTGACTCTCACCCATCATCCTGTATATACAGAGGAGAGCAGACGTCTCCTGAAGACCTCCATATTACCAAGCCAGGACTGTATTATATGGGGGGCACTGACTCTCACCCATCATCCTGTATATACAGAGGAGAGCAGACGTCTCCTGAAGACCTCCATATTACCAAGCCAGGACTGTATTATATGGGGGCACTGACTCTCACCCATCATCCTGTATATACAGAGGAGAGCAGACGTCTCCTGAAGACCTCCATATTACCAAGCCAGGACTGTATTATATGGGGGCACTGACTCTCACCCATCATCCTGTATATACAGGGGAGAGCAGACGTCTCCTGAAGACCTCCATATTACCAAGCCAGGACTGTATTATATGGGGGCACTGACTCTCACCCATCATCCTGTATATACAGGGGAGAGCAGACGTCTCCTGAAGACCCCCATATTACCAAGCCAGGACTGTATTATATGGGGGCACTGACTCTCACCCATCATCCTGTATATACAGGGGAGAGCAGACGTCTCCTGAAGACCTCCATATTACCAAGCCAGGACTGTATTATATGGGGGCGCACTGACTCTCACCCATCATCCTGTATATACAGAGGAGAGCAGACGTCTCCTGAAGACCTCCATATACCAAGCCAGGACTGTATTATATGGGGGGCACTGACTCTCACCATCATCCTGTATATACAGAGGAGAGCAGACGTCTCCTGAGACCTCCATATTACCAAGCCAGGACTGTATTATATGGGGGCACTGACTCTCACCCATCATCCTGTATATACAGAGGAGAGCAAGACGTCTCCTGAAGACCTCCATATTACCAAGCCAGGACTGTATTATATGGGGGGCACTGACTCTCACCCATCATCCTGTATATACAGAGGAGAGCAGACGTCTCCTGAAGACCTCCATATTACCAAGCCAGGACTGTAATTATATGGGGGGCACTGACTCTCACCCATCATCCTGTATATACAGGGGAGCGCAGACGTCTCCTGAAGACCTCCATATTACCAAGCCAGACTGTATTATATGGGGGCACTGACTCTCACCCATCATCCTGTATATACAGGGGGAGAGCAGACGTCTCCTGAAGACCCCCATATTACCAAGCCAGGACTGTATTATATGGGGGCACTGACTCTCACCCATCATCCTGTATATACAGGGGAGAGCAGACGTCTCCTGAAGACCTCCATATTACCAAGCCAGGACTGTATTATATGGGGGCACTGACTCTCACCCATCATCCTGTATATACAGAGGAGAGCAGACGTCTCCTGAAGACCCCATATTACCAAGCCAGGACTGTATTATATGGGGGCACTGACTCTCACCCATCATCCTGTATATACAGAGGAGAGCAGACGTCTCCTGAAGACCTCCATATTACCAAGCCAGGACTGTATTATATGGGGGGCACTGACTCTCACCCATCATCCTGTATATACAGAGGAGAGCAGACGTCTCCTGAAGACCCTCCATATTACCAAGCCAGGACTGTATTATATGGGGGCACTGACTCTCACCCATCATCCTGTATATACAGGGGAGAGCAGACGTCTCCTGAAGACCTCCATATTACCAAGCCAGGACTGTATTATATGGGGGGCACTGACTCTCACCCATCATCCTGTATATACAGAGGAGAGCAGACGTCTCCTGAAGACCTCCATATTACCAAGCCAGGACTGTATTATATGGGGGCACTGACTCTCACCCATCATCCTGTATATACAGAGGAGAGCAGACGTCTCCTGAAGACCTCCATATTACCAAGCCAGGACTGTATTATATGGGGGCACTGACTCTCACCCATCATCCTGTATATACAGAGGAGAGCAGACGTCTCCTGAAGACCTCCATATTACCAAGCCAGGACTGTATTATATGGGGGCACTGACTCTCACCCATCATCCTGTATATACAGAGGAGAGCAGACGTCTCCTGAAGACCTCCATATTACCAAGCCAGGACTGTATTATATGGGGGCACTGACTCTCACCCATCATCCTGTATATTACAGGGGAGAGCAGACGTCTCCTGAAGACCTCCATATTACCAAGCCAGGACTGTATTATATGGGGGCACTGACTCTCACCCATCATCCTGTATATACAGGGGAGAGCAGGACGTCTCCTGAAGACCTCCATATTACCAAGCCAGGACTGTATTATATGGGGGGCACTGACTCTCACCCATCATCCTGTATATACAGAGGAGAGCAGACGTCTCCTGAAGACCTCCATATTACCAAGCCAGGACTGTATTATATGGGGGCACTGACTCTCACCCATCATCCTGTATATACAGAGGAGAGCAGACGTCTCCTGAAGACCTCCATATTACCAAGCCAGGACTGTATTATATGGGGGCACTGACTCTCACCCATCATCCTGTATATACAGAGGAGAGCAGACGTCTCCTGAAGACCTCCATATTACCAAGCCAGGACTGTATTATATGGGGGCACTGACTCTCACCCATCATCCTGTATATACAGGAGGAGAGCAGACGTCTCCTGAAGACCTCCATATTACCAAGCCAGGACTGTATTATATGGGGGGCACTGACTTCACCCATCATCCTGTATATACAGAGGAGAGCAGACGTCTCCTGAAGACCTCCATATTACCAAGCCAGGACTGTATTATATGGGGGGCACTGACTCTCACCCATCATCCTGTATATACAGAGGAGAGCAGACGTCTCCTGAAGACCTCCATATTACCAAGCCAGGACTGTATTATATGGGGGCACTGGACTCTCACCCATCATCCTGTATATACAGAGGAAGCAGACGTCTCCTGAAGACCTCCATATTACCAAGCCAGGACTGTATTATATGGGGGGCACTGACTCTCACCCATCATCCTGTATATACAGAGGAGAGCAGACGTCTCCTGAAGACCTCCATATTACCAAGCCAGGACTGTATTATATGGGGGCACTGACTCTCACCCATCATCCTGTATATACAGGGGAGAGCAGACGTCTCCTGAAGACTCTCCATATTACCAAGCCCAGGACTGTATTATATGGGGGGCACTGACTCTCACCCATCATCCTGTATATACAGGGGAGAGCAGACGTCTCTGAGACCTCCATATTACCAAGCCAGGATGTATATATGGGCACTGACTCTCACCCATCATCCTGTATAACAGAGGAGAGCAGACGTCTCCTGAAGACCCCATATTACCAAGC
>ONZH01021602.1:0-27692 GCA_900303285.1 Rhinella marina | reverse complement strand
GCTGTGTGTTTCCCCTTGTCTCCCTACTGGGGTGGCCAAGAAACTACTCTGCCGCCTGTGTTCTCAGCTGGAAATTTTGGAGCAATTTTTCTACGAGGGCCTTCTGGTATTGCACCATTTTAGTTGTCCTCTCCACCACAGGAATGAGAGATGAAAAGTTCTCTTTGTAGCGGGGGTCGAGAAGGGTGAAACAACCAGTAATCGTGTTGCCTAATATGCGTATAATGCGAGGGTCACAGGAAAGGTAGCCTAGCATGAAGTCAGCCATGTGTGCCAGAGTCCCAACAGACAAGGAGAATGACCCTCGATCTCCTCATCCTCGTCCTCCTCATCGGCCCATCCACGCCGAAGAGATGGTGCAAATCTGCTCTGGGTACTACGCTGTGTAGTGGTGGCAACCATCTCATGCTCCTCCTTCTCGTCCTCCTCCTCCAATTGGCGCTGAGAAGATGAACTGAGGGAGGTCTGGCTATCGCCCTGTGTAGGGTCTTCCCCCATTTCCACACGCAAAGGGTCCGCCTTTATTATGAGCAGTGAGGTTAAGTAGACACAGAAGTGTGATGGTTACGCTGATAACTGCATTATCACCGCTCACCATCTGTGTAGATTCATCAAAGTTGCGTAAAACCTCACAGAGGTCAGACATTAATGCCCACTTGTCGCTTCTGAAGAGCGGAAGCTGACTTGAAAGGCACCGACTGTGTTGCAGCTGGTACTCCACTACTGCCCTCTGCTGCTCAGATAGCCTGGCCAACATGTGGAAGGTGGAGTTCCAGCGTGTGCTCAGGTCGCACAGCAGTCAGTGAGCTGGCAAGCGAAGGCGCTGCTGCAGCATTGCCAGGCCGGCTGAAGCTGTAGGTGACTTCCTGAAATGGGCACACAGGTGACGCACCTTCACCAGTAGCTGAGGCAAATGGGGATAGGTTTTCAGAAAACGCTGCACCACTAAGTTGAAGACATGGGCCAGGCATGGTATGTGTGGGAGGTTGCCCAGCTCCAAAGCTGCCACCAAGTTGCGGCCGTTATCAGACACAACCATTCCTGGCTATAGGTTGAGTGGGGAGAGCCATAGCTCAGTCTGGTCCCTTATTCCCTGCCACAGCTCAGCGGCGGTGTGCTGTTTGTCACCCAGGCAAATAAGCTTTAGCACGGCCTGTTGCCGCTTCCCTACTGCTGTGCTACACTGCTTTCAGCTACTCACTGAAGTCTGGTGCTGCAAGATTGTAATTCTGCATGGGAAGTGGAGGAGGAAGCGGAGGAGGAGAAGAAGGAGGGGTTGCAGCCGCTAGTGTAGGTGGTGGCGGAAATACGGACGGAACTAGGGCCTGTAATCCTTGGCGTCGGTAGCACCTGTGCCATCCCAGGGGACGACTCACTCCCAGCCTCCACAACCTTCACCCAGTGTGCCGTCAGGGAAATATAGCGTCCATGGCCACAAGCACTTGTCCATGTGTCAGTTGTTAAGTGGACCTTCCCCGTAACTGCGTTGGTCAGGGCACAGGTTATGTTTCAGGAAACATGCTGGTGTAAGGCGGGGACGGCACAATGTGAAAAATAGTGGCGGCTGGGGACTGTGTATCGAGGGACAGCCGCCGCCATCAGGCTGCGAAAAGCCTCGCTGTCCACCAGCCTAAACGGCAATATTTCCAGGGCCAGCAATTTTGAAAGTTGCGCGTTTAGTGCTATGGCCTGTGGGTGGGTGGCAGGGTATTTGCGCTTGCGTTCAAATGCCTGTGGTAAGGACATTTGAATTCTGCGCTGGGACACTGTAGTGGACATGGTCGCTGAGGGTGTCTGTGACGGTCCAGGTGCAGGGCGGGAAGCATGTGGGTCTGTGGCTTGGGCAGCACATAACTGAGTGGAAGAAGAGGCAGTGGTGTGACCTGCAGACACAGGTGGTGGACCCTGGTGTTCGTCCCACCTATTAGGGTGTTTTGCTTTCATGTGGCTTATCATGCTGGTGGTGGTTAGGTTGCTGGTGTTCATGCCCCTGTTCATCTTGGTACGGCACAGGTTGCAAACGACAATTCTTTTATCGTCAGCACTCTCCTCAAAAGAACACCAGACTGCGGAACACCTACCCCTTGGCAAGGGAGATTGCCGCAAGGGTGTGCTGCGAGGAACAGTCGCAGGTCTGGTTAGCGTGGCCTTCCTTCTCCCTCTTGCCACCTCACGGCCTCTTGCAGCCTGTTGCGGTGCTGCGGATCCCTCCCCCTCTGTACTGCTGTCCTCGCTTGGCTTGCCACCTTGCCAGGTTGGGTCAGCTATTTCATCGTCCACCACCTCCTCTTCCACTTCCTCACTCTGCTCATCCTCCTGACATGGTGAACGAACAAGAACCTGACTTAACTGCATCTCATCCTCATCATCAACCTCTTTAGACGCTAATTGCCTTTGACTTATTGGCAACTGTGACTCATCATCATCATCCCCCTCAGGAGAAAATGCTTGTCCTTCCCCACCCTCATCTTCTTCAGACTGTGGATGATCAAGAGGTTGAGAATCAGGGCACAATATCTCCTCATGTGCCACTTCAGGCGGGCTTGGCGACAGGCCCAAATCAATGAACGGTGATGAAAAAAGCTCCTCGGAATAACCGAATGTGGGATCATTTCTTTGTCCAGATTCTGCATGGTAGGCAGAAGGAGGATCAGGGTGAGGATGTGGTTGCCCAGACTCTTGGCTACTGAGACTGGACTTTGTCGAAGAGAGGGTGGTGCTTAACTGACTGGAAGCACTATCACCTGCAATCCAACCGACTACCTGCTCGTGCTGGTGTGGCTGCAGGAGTTGTGTCTTGCGACGCCCGGCAAACTGGGCAAAGAAGCTAGAAGTTTTAGATGACTTAGTTTCTTGTGCTCTGCCAGCAGTCACAGTATCACCGCGCCCAGAGCCATGGCCTCTGCCTGCAGCATTAGCAGGACCCCCACTTCCCCGTCCCTTACTGCTCGCCTTGCACATATTTATAGATGTGCAGTTTTGCCCCAATTACAGTAGTAAAGATTTTTATTACGCGTCTGATCAGAAAAATTTCACAGAATGTCAATTGTGTAGAATGCGCTAACGTTAACCAGTAGACAGAGCGCAGGTACTGTCGCCTAAATTAACGATAGAAACAGTGACAACTTATGTCAACTATATAGACAACTGAAAGGCTATAATGCACAGGCTGTGCACGTACTGCTAGTGTCAGGCACACTTGCGTTCTTTTTTCCCGAGCATAGGCATGCTCGGCCGAACAGCGCGTTCGGGCGAGCATGCTCGATCAACACTAGTGATAAATCCTGACACACATGACTATTAACTTCTATTAGATCGTAATCACCCAGCTTTCTTAGAGTCCTGATCAACAAGTTGTCATCAAAAATTTCAGAAAGTTGAGTGACAGCTTCTCTATGCTTGCAAGTGGTAATGGTTTCACTGTCTTGAATTCATATGCTACAGCGTATAGACTAAATTATATGTAGCAGTAGCGTACACTTTATTGGACAAGGTCCTGTCGCTCCTTGCACTGTCTGTGCCTGCTCCATGCATGCTGCCCCTGGTGTTCCCTATCCATTTCCGTGGTGTTTCCATCAGTTTCAGAGGTTTTCAGGTGTTTAGGCAACCTTGCCTGCGAAGAACTTGGGTCCCCTGCAAAAATGCTTGTATCTCCCATTGACTTCAATAGGGTTCGTTATTCTGTACGAATATATGAAATTTGGAAAAGTTCGTACCGAGTACCGAGCACATGAGCATTTTAATATTCGCTCATCTCTAATAATCAGGAATATGGATAGAATAATTTGTCGCCAAGACCGCCTCAACAAAATGGTTTGCTGTCTCCCTGGTGCCAGGGTTCAGCATGTGGTGGAACAGGTGGATAAATTACTGGGAGGAGCTGGGGATGACTCAAGCTGTCGTGGTCCATGTTGGTACCAATGACAAAATAAATGGTAGGAAGGTCCTTAAGGATAATTTTAAATAACTTGGCTCCAAACTGAAGGGAAGGACCTCCAAGGTAGTGTTTTCTGGAATACTGCCTGTGCCAAGCGCTACACAGGGCTGTCAGCCAGAGCTTAGGGAGTTAAATGCATGGCTTAAGTCTTGGTACAGAGGAGAAGGATTTGGGTTCCTAGACCACTGGGCTGACTTTTCACTGGAATACAAAATGTTTTCTGCAGATAATTTGCACCTCAACGGAAGAGGAGCTGCTGTGTTAGGGGAGAGAATTCTGGCTGGGGTGGCAATGCATTTAAAATAGGGACGAGTAGGGCTATAAATATGGAGGTAGACAGGTTAGAGTGGGTCAGAATATATGGGTTGGGGAAATAGATGGTGGGGGGAGCATTAAAAAAGTCGGTAAGGAGATCCATTAGTCGTAAACCAACTCTGAAGGAGGAAAAAATGATCATTAAAACATCAAAAAATACATTTCCTAAAAGTGTAAAATTTGATGACAACTTAAAATGTATGTTCACAAATGCCAGAAGTCTAGCAAGCAAAATGGGAGAGCTTGAGGCCTTGGTACTGGAGAAACATATTAATGTAGTTGGTGTTGCTGAGACATGGCTGGACTCTTATCATGATTGGGCTCTAAATCTTCAAGGTTTTCTTTAGAAACGATAGGGATAAACACAAAGGTGGTGGTGTGTTTGTATGCCAGGAGTGATATGAAAGTAAGTGTGAAAGAAACAATTGTGGACGAAGGATGTGAGGGTGTTGAAACCTTGTGGGTGGAAAATGAAAAAATAATTCTTGGTGTGATCTATAGACCCCCCCCAATTTCACCAAGGAGATAGAAAATCAACTGTATGTGCAAATGGAGCGGGCGGGGCAGGCTGGCAAAGTAGTGATAATGGGAGATTTTAACTATCCAAACATAGATTGGGAACATGGTTCTGCCTCTGCTGCAAAGCTGAGAAAATTCTTCAGCTTTTTGCAGGATAATTTTATGGGCCAGTTTGTAGAAGATCCTACTAGAGGCGATGCTTTTCTCGATCTAGTAATTTCTAACAATACAGATCTTATGAGAAACATCACTGTCCATTAAAACCTTGGTAACAATGACCACGATACTTATATTCCAACTAAACTGTAAAAAACAAACTCAGGTCGATAGGGCAAAAACACTTAATTTCAAAAAGGTAAATTTCCCAGGGTTGAGGGCTGCACTTCAGGACATAGACTGGGAGTGACTATTGTCACATAATGACACTAATACTAAATGGGAGTACTTTAAATCTACTTTGGATAAGTATATTGTTAAATACATTCCTAAAGGTAACAAGTACACGTGAATAAAATTAAACCCCACATGGCTTACAAAGAGTGTAAAAAGTGCAATAAATGACAAAAAGAGGGCCTTTAAGAAATACAAATCGGAGGGGTCAGCTGTAGCCTTTAAAAAGTATAAAGAACTAAATAAATTATGTAAGGGGGTAATAAATTCAGCAAAAATGCACAATGAAATACAGGTGGCCAAAGAAAGTAAAAACAACCCCAAAACATTCTTCAAATACACGAATGCAAAAAAAACAAGGTCAGAACATGTAGGATCCCTAAATGATGGTAATGGGGTGTTGGTCACTGGGGATTGAGAGAAGGCAGAACTCCTAAATGGGTTTATTAGCTTTGTATATACAGATGAAGAGAAGGCATCTCATGAGGGTGGTGCCACTGGTGGAAATAACTCAAATAACATACTTACCTCGCTGACTGTAGATATGGTCCTTAAAGGGGTTGTCCGAGTTATGAAAAAAAAAATATAGCACTTCAAATCTGATGGGCAGCAATATATAACTAAGTTAAGCAAGTTTTATGCAAAAAAAATCCATATTTCCTAATTTCCCTGGTTCTCTTTTGGCCTTTGTTTACATGCAATAACAACAATCTCAGCCCCTCCCCCTTCTCCCCCCCTCTCTGCAAAGGGAATGAATACAAGTGCTGAGTGACATGTCTGCCTGCTGGAATACTCAGCAGCATGTTGTATGTGTAGGACTACAAGTCCCAGCTGTACAATGACACTGCTGATACACACAGGAATTTCTCCCTACCTGTTCTTGTACAATACAATTCCTCTATAGCTCCTTGCCCAGCATTTGTCTCCTCTCACTGCTGCAGCTACTGTTTGTTCTAAAGCCTTGAGCCCTCAGTGTGTTCTGGCTGAAGGGGTTAATGTTTTATCTGAAGGAAACAGGAGGCTTGTGAACGAAACATCACAGAGCAGAGAGATAAGGTGACATCACAGGTCATGTGACCCTCAGTCAACTCTGAGAAACCAGCAGCTTTGGAAACACAAAGTATATGGGAAAGTTGTTATACCTGACAAGTTAGAAACATATAAAGAACAAAAAAATAACTCGGACAACCCCTTTAATATGCTAAAAAAGTTAAAAGTGAACAAGGCCCCAGGTCCAGATGGATTACACCCTAGAGTTCTAAAGGAGCTCAGTTCAGTTATTGCTTTGCCTCTGTTCATAATATTTACAGATACTTTAATGACAGGCATTGTACCAAGAGACTGGCACAAGTCAAAAGTGGTGCCCATTTTCAAAAAGGGTGCTAGGTCTTCATCAGGAAATTCTAGACCAGTAAACTTAACATCCATAATGGGAAAAATGTTTGAGGGCCTTCTACAGGACTACATATAGGATTATGTAACTGTCAGTAATAAAATAAGTGATAGCCAACATGGTTTTACTAAGAACAGAAGCTGTCAAAACCTAGAAACAGTACAGAGAAGAGCAACTAAACTCATAAAGGGCCTGGAAGATCTTAGTTATGAGAAAAGATTAAATGAACTGAATTTGTTTAGCCCTGAAAAAAGACGTCTAAGGAGGGACATGATTAACCTGTACAAATATATAAACGGACCATACAAAAAATATCAAGGGAAGCTATTCTGTGTTAAACCACCTCAAAAAACAAGGGTCACTCCCTACGACTGGAGAAAAAAAGATTCAGTCATAAGAGGCAGCAAGCATTCTTTACAGTAAGATCTTTGAATCTCTGGAATAGGTTGCCACAGGAGCTGGTCACAGCAAATACAGTAGATGGCTTCAAAAAAGGTTTAGATGACTTTTTAATTCAAAATAACATTGTGGCTTATGACAATGTATAGAAATCTTGTTCTACACACCCTTACCCTTTGGCTCAACCCTTTTTACAAGGAAGATGGACATTGATCCAGGGATCGATATAGCAGGATTACAGGTTGGACTTGATGGACTTTTGTCTTTTTCCAACCTTAACAACTATGTAACAGTAGGTCAACTTTGCACATATAGAAGCCAAAATATTTGCCAATTGTTCTTTGCAAAATAGCTCAAGCTCAGTTGCATTGGATGGAGAGTGTCTGTAAACAGCAATTTTCAAGTGTTGCCACAGATTTAGGTCTAGACTTTGAGTGGGGCATTCTAATATATGAATATTCTTTGATCTAAACCATTCCATTGTAACTCTGGGTTGTTGTCCAACTAGAAGGTGAATCTCCACCCCAATCTCAAGTCTTTTACAGCCTCTACCAGGTTTTCCCCCAGGATTGCCCTGTATTTATCTCCATCTATCTTTCCATCACCTCTGACCAGCTTCCCTGTCCCTGCTGATGGAAAGCATTCCCACAGCATGATGTTTCACAGTGGGGATGGTGTGTTCAAGGCGAGGTGCAGAGTTAGCTTTCTGCCACACATTGGAGTCATTTATTAACACCTACATTTTAGATGTTGGTCCTGCAGCCAATAAACGTGCAGGGAAGGACTGCAAATCACTGTAATGCCGTAGCCATGTTGGTTACTGGCATTACAGTGATTGGCCAGAACGCATCATCGGCACCCGATTGCACGTTGTTCGGCTCAGTCTTAGTCAGTTTTTTTTTGCAGCTGGTGACAGCGACATTACCTGCACTACATCTGCTGTATAACGTTTGTGCATCCTAAATACCTGTGACATTCAGTGTTATTTATTTGCGCATACACGTAAAAAAATCTGCGCTACTTTACTTGTGACATACTTGCATATATACCATTTAATATGCCCAAGGTGAGCAGTAAGGGATGGGGAAGTGGCCGTGCTGCTGATGGTGTACGCAGAAGCAGTGTCCCTGGGCACTGTGAAACTGTGCCTGCTGCCAGAGCACAAGAAAGACACTCATCCACGATGCCTAGCTTCATGTCCCAGTTTGCAGGACAGCGCAGGACACCACTCTCGAAGCCACACCAGTGCAACCAGGTGGTCAGTTGGATTGTAGCAGATAATGCTTCCAGTCGGTTAAGCACTTCCACAAAGTCCTGTCTCAATAGCCAAGAGTCTGGTCAACAGAATTTTCACCCTGATCCTCCTTCCTCCCACCATGGAGAGTCTTGGCAAAGAAGTGACCCACACTTGGATATTCCGAGGAGCTCTTTTCATTGCCATTCCTTGATATGGGCCTCTCGCCAAGCCCGATTGAAGACAGACATGAGGAGATCTTGTACTCATGATGGATGATGATGATGATGAGACACAGTTGCCAATAAGTCAACGGCAATTAGTGTCTCAAGAGGTTGATGATGAGGATGAGACACAGTTGTCAATAAGTTAGGTTCTTGTTAGGTCAACAAGTCAGGAGGAGGACCAGAGTGAGGAAGTGGAAGAGGAGGTGGTGGACGATGAAATCGCTGACCCAACCTGGGAAGGTGGCAAGCCAAGCGAGGACAGCAGTACAGAAGGGGAGGTATCCGCAGCACCGCAACAGGCTGGAAGAGGCAGTGGGGTGGCAAAAGGTAGAAGGCGGACCACACCAAACAGGCCCACAACTGTTCCCCGGAGCATCCCCTTGCAGCAATCTCCCTTGCCAAGGGGTAGGTGTTCCGCAGTCTGGCGCTTTTTTGAGGAAAGAGTGGACGATAAAAGAATTGTCATTTGCGACCTGTGTTGACTAGCCCACGTGTTCAACTTAGTGGTTCAGCGGTTTCTCAAAACCTACACCAATTTGCCTGAGCTACTGGTGAAGGTGTGCCGCATGTTTGCCCATTTCCAAAAGTCATCTACAGATGCCGGCAGTCTGGCAACGCTGCTGCAGCGCTTGCAGTAGCCAGCTCACCGACTGTTGTGCAATGTGAGCACATGCTGGAACTCCACGTTCCACATGTTGGCCAGGCTTTATGAGCAGCAGAGGGCAGGAGTGGAATACAAACTGCAACATGGTCATAGTCTTTCCAATCAGCTTCAGCTTTTCACAAGCGACAAGTGGGCATGGATGTCTGACCTCTGTGAGGTTTTACGCAACTTTGAGGAATCAACACAGATGCGATGCTGCTATTATCAGCGTAACCATCCCACTTCTGTGTCTACTGAAACGTTCGCTGCTCACAATTGAGGTGGACGCTTTGCATGTGGAAGGGGTGGAAATGGGGGAAGACAGTACACAGGGGGATAGCCAGACCACTCTCAGTTCACCTTCTCAGAGGAGGAGGAGCAGGAGACGGTTGGCTCCGCTACAGAGGGTAGTTCCCATAGGAGGTTTACTCCATCTCTTCAGCATGGATGGGACGAAGAGGAGATTGAGAGTCATCCTCCTGGTGAGAAGAGCAAAGTCTTGTCTGTTGGGACTCTGGTACACATGGCTGACTTTATGCTATGCTGCTGTTCCCGTGACCCTTTCATTATACGCATTTTGGCCAACACCGATTACTGGTTTGTCACCCTTCTCGACCCCCGCTACAAAGAGAACTTCTCATCTCTTATTCCTGTCATGGAGAGGACTAACAAAATGGTGCAATACCAGGAGGTCCTTCCAGCTGACAACACTGGCGGCAGAGTACGTAGTTCCTTGGGCAACTGAGAAGGGGAGACAAGGGGAACACACAGCAGTTCCAACAGAGGCAGGGGTGACACTCTCCAAGGCATGGGACAGTTTCATGACACCCCGCCAGCACCCTCACCCTGATGCACAGCCTAGTGTCACAAGGAGGGAAAAGTTTTGGAAGATGGTGAAGGAGTACCTAGCTGACCGTGTTAACATCCTCAGTGATCCCTCTGTGCCTTACAACTATTGGGTGTCCAAGCTTGACATGTGGCATGAACTGGCGCTCTAACGCCTTGGAGTTGCTGGCCTGCCCTACCGCCAGTGTTTTGTCAGAGTGGGTATTTAGTGCTGCTGGGGGCATAATAACTGATCAGCTCAGCAGCAGGCCTTCGCCCCTAATGTTTTAGAGGGACAGATTTATGGAGTACACGATAAATAGTTGTACTGTAGACAGAGTCTGCCACCTGAGCTATGGATCTCTATAACTTCTCCAGAGTGACCATAGGCCTCTTGCTTCTATAATTAGTGCTCTCCCTGCATGCCCCTACTATCAAGAATATTCTTGCTCCAAGTAGATTGAGACAATACACAGGGAAGATCAAACTACAGGTTAGAGAATTACATGGAGGCTACCGCTGTGGAATACCCGATTGTCTCTGCTGCCAAACCATAGTACACCGAATTCCAGTCTTCTATTCAAATACTACTGGTCAAAAATTCATCATGAAGCATGTTCTTACCTGTAAACAATTCGTTATTACCTTATAAAATGTAAGTGTGGTCTTCAATATGTACACTGAACCACACAAGAACTACACAACTGGTTGAGCCAACACATAATATTAAAAACAAATTCTTAAAACATGGAGTTAGTAGGCACTGTCTGTTTGAACATGGACAAGAAACAAACCCCATAACAATCATGCTGACATTCCCCAAGATACATATCATAGATTTGATGTCCTTAAGAATAGAGAGGTCTTCTAGATCTAAAAATTACGCACCATTAGTCCACAAGGCCTAAATGAGATTACAGAAATAATTTTATAATTTTTATTGCTGAATTTTACTTACAAAGCTAAATTGTCAACTATAATTTGTTCTCTATCGTAATATTATTATTTCAGGTACTGTGGTGCCATCTAGTGGCCTTTTTTAACATAATCCTTAGGCCTCATTCATACTTCAGTTCAGGTCAGTGATTTCTATCAGTGATTTGTGAGAAAAGGTGTGGGGCAAAACCACAGAACATATGCAGATCTTATCTCTGTGTAAGCTTCACTTTTGGTTTTGGCTCACAAATCACAGCATGTAGGGATGCCTCTGCGGCTCCCTAATTGCACCATTTTTTCTAAATCTGGCCAGTAGTCTGGTGATGAGCCCAAGGCAATTTTCAGGGACACGGTAATGGTGACCCACTTAAAAATGCTGCCTGACAACCTGGCGGTGAACCCCTGATTGTCTGTCTTTCAATAAGATTGCAGTGTAAAGCATGGTGGTGAGCCTCAGTAATAAGATTGCAGTGTAAAGCATGGCGGTGAGCCTCAGTATGACTTTTTAGATGGAGATTGCATGTGGTCACGTACTCCCTGGAACCCCACAGTCACCCCTTCTCTGATGTGCTACCCCAGAACATTCTCTGCCCCAATTCGCAAGACCTTTTGCAGTCTCAGTGTGCTGACAGTGGGGATTTACCAGTGTTGTCTGAGGAGGTGGTGGACAACGGCGAGACACAGGTGTCGGGGGGTGAGTTAGTTGTATGGGAAGCAAGTTACAGTGGGGACTCCTTGGGGGGACTTTCTCATGATGGGACAGATTCAACTTGGGTGGATCAGGCACAGGTGTGTGTTTAGTTAACTTTTATTTAGCACAAATAACCACTGAGATATTTATTTGTTCTCTTCGCTTGCGCAGTCTGGCGTTGGGGTTCGTCACTTTGATGGCGAGCTGTGCCTCTCTCTCCACAATGGTCTTTCGGTTCTTTGAGGAGATGTTGTGGGCGATTTCTGCACAGAAGGACTTGCTGCTCATCAACAGAACCTCGAGCTCCTTGACATTGTGGACCAGGAATCTGCGGAACCCTGTGGCAGCATGTGTTTGGTCTTCTTGTTGCTACCGTACCCAATGTTGGGCATCAGGACAGTGGCGGTAACTACAACTAGCTGGGCCCCACAGCAAATCTTTTGAACGGGGCCCCCACAGCAACTTCTTCACCAACCCCCAACTTACATGCAACCCTCATTCTTGTGCCTAGTCAAAGTTGCGCTCTCTCAGACAAGGCCTGGCAGCTGCTCAGTCTGTTTTCCTACAGTGTCAGTGTATATAACGTTATTGTATAATACTGTTAGGGGCCCCTGACAGTAAAATGTTTTAGTCTTCCTCCTGAAGGGGCCCCTTGTGGGTCTGGGCCAAAAGCAGCTGCTTCCCCTGCTTCCCCTATAGTTACGCCCCTGCATCAGGATCTGCCCTTTGAACCTCCTGAGGGGCTCTGTTGTCAATACCTCTGGTTTACGCCAGTTACGCTTAATCTTTACATAACGGTCTGATTGGTGGGGGATGAACTTCTTCGTCCGCTTCTTGACGATCCTGGGCTTAATGAGGGGCCGTAGAGCCACCATGAACCGGTTTGGAGCGTCCGCCTTCTCCGCAGACAGCCTGAGAAAGAGAGCGGAACAGATCAATTTTAAGTGTGAGGCAACATCAGCACCCCAACCGCTTGGGAGAGGCAGTGGCATGTGTTTAGAAAGGCTGATGGGCTTCCGTCAGCACTGTGTGTATAGAACCCCATGGCCTTTCCTAAAAAATTTGGTTACAAAGCCGCATGACTCCTGAAAAATTGTTATTAAAGACGTATGACTTCCCAGAAAAATTGTTATTAGAAAGACGTATGACTTCCAGAAAAATTGTTATTAGAAAAGACGCATGACTTTACTGAAAATTTGTTATTAGAAAGACGGATGACTTCCAGAAATTTGTTATTAGAAAGACGGATGACTTCCCAGAAAAATTGTTATTAGAAAGACGGATGACTTTACTGAAAAATTGTTATTAGAAAAGACGGATGACTTCCCAGAAAATTGTTATTAGAAAGACGGATGACTTTACTGAAAATTTGTTATTAGAAAGACGGATGACTTCCCAGAAAAATTGTTATTAGAAAGACGGATGACTTTACTGAAAATTTGTTATTAGAAAGACGGATTACTTCCCAGAAAATTTGTTATTAGAAAGACGTATGACTTCCCAGAAAAATTGTTATTAGAAAGACGGATGACTTTACAGAAAATTTGTTATTAGAAAGACGGATGACTTTACTGAAAATTTGTTATTAGAAAGACGGATGACTTTACTAAAAATTTGTTATTAGAAAGACGGATGACTTTACAGAAAAATTGTTATTAGAAAGACGGATGACTTCCCAGAAAAATTGTTATTAGAAAGACGGATGACTTTACTGAAAATTTGTTATTAGAAAGACGGATGACCCAGAAAAATTGTTATTAGAAAGACGGATGACTTTACTGAAAATTTGTTATTAGAAAGACGGATGACTTCCCAGAAAAATTGTTATTAGAAAAGACGGATGACTTCCCAGAAAAATTGTTATTAGAAAGACGGATGACTTTACTGAAAATTTGTTATTAGAAGAACGATTCCAGAAAAATTGTTTTAGAAAGAATGACTTAAAAATTGTTATTAGAAAGACGGATGACTTGAAAATTGTTATTAGAAAGACGGATGACTTTACTGAAAATTTTTATTAGAAAGACGGATGACTTCCCAGAAAAATTGTTATTAGAAAGACGTATGACTTCCCAGAAAAATTGTTATTAGAAAGACGGATGACTTTACTGAAAATTTGTTATTAGAAAGACGGATGACTTTATTGAAAATTTTTGTTTATTAGAAAGACGTATGACTTCCAGAAAAATATTGTTATTAGAAAGACGGATGATTACTGAAAATTTGTTATTTAGAATGACGTTATGACTTTACTGAAAATTTGTTATTAGAAAGACGGATGACTTCCCAGAAAAATTGTTATTAGGAAAGACGGATGACATTTACTAATTTTAAACGGATGACTTTAAAATCTTGTTATTAGGAAAGACGGCATGACTTCCCAGAAAATTGTTATTAGAAAGACGGATGACTTTACTGAACAATTTGTTTATTAGAAATACGCTATGACTTCCCAGAAAAATTGTTATTAGAAAGACGGATGACTTTACCTTAAAATTTGTTATTAGAAAGACGGATGGACTTCCCAGAAAATTTGTCATTAGAAAGACGGAATGACTTCCAGAAAAATTGTTATTAGAAAGACGGATGGACTTCCCAGAAATTGTTATTAGAAAGACGGATGAGTTTACTGAAAATTTGTTATTTAGAAAGACGGATGACTTTACTAAAAATTTGTTTATTAGAAAGACGGATGACTTTACTAAAAATTTGTTATTAGAAAGACATATGACTCCCAGAAAAATTTATTAGAAAACGGATGACTTACTGAAATTTGTTTATTAGAAAGACGATGACTTCCAGAAATTGTTATAGAAAGACGGATGACTTTACTAAAAATTTGTTATTAGAAAGACGATGACTTTCAGAAAAATTTGTTTATTAGAAGACGGATGACTTTCCCAGAAAAATTTGTTATTAGAAAGACGGATGACTTCCAGAAAATTGTTATTAGAAAGACGGATGACTTTACTGAAAATTTGTTATTAGAAAGACGGATGACTTCCAGAAAATTTGTTATTAGAAAGACGGATGACTTTACTGAAAATTTGTTATTAGAAAGACGGATGACTTCCAGAAAAATTGTTATTAGAAAGACAGCATGATATTACTGAAAATTTGTTATTAGAAAGACGGATGACTTCCAGAAAATTTGTTCATTAGAAAGACGGATGACTTCCCAGAAAAATTGTTATTAGAAAGACGATGACTTCCAGAAAATTTGTTATTAGAAAGACGGATGACTTTACTGAAAATTTGTTATTAGAAAGACGGATGACTTCCCAGAAAAATTGTTATTAGAAAAAGACGGATGACTTTACAGAAAATTTGTTATTAGAAAGACGGATGACTTCCCAGAAAAATTGTTATTAGAAAGACGGATGACTTTTATTAAAAATTAGTTATTAGAAAGACGGATGACTTTACTGAAAATTTGTTATTAGAAAGACGTATGACTTCCCAGAAAAATTGTTATTAGAAAGACGTATGACTTCCCAGAAAAATTGTTATTAGAAAGAAGATGACTTTACTGAAAATTTGTTATTAGAAAGACGGATGACTTTTAGAAAATTTGATTAGAAAAGAGAAATGACTTCCCAGAAAAATTATTAGAAAGACGGATGACTTTACTAAAAATTTGTTATTAGAAAGACGGATGACTTCCCAGAAAAATTGTTATTAGAAAGACGGATGACTTCCAGAAAATTTGTTATTAGAAAGACGGATGACTTTACTGAAAATTTGTTATTAGAAAGACGGATGACTTTACTAAAATTTGTTATTAGAAAGACGGATGACTTTACTAAAAATTTGTTATTAGAAAGACGGATGACTTCCCAGAAAAATTGTTATTAGAAAGACGGATGACTTCCCAGAAAATTTGTTATTAGAAAGACGTATGACTTCCAGAAAAATTGTTATTAGAAAGACGGATGACTTTACTGAAAATTTGTTATTAGAAAGACGATGACTTCCAGAAAAATTGTTATAGAAAGACGGATGACTTTACTAAAAATTTGTTATTAGAAAGACGGATGACTTCCAGAAAATTGTTATTAGAAAGACGGTATGACTTTACCTGAAAATTGTATTAGAAAAAGATGACTCCAGAAAATTTTATTAGAAAGACGGATGACTTTACTGAAAATTTGTTATTAGAAAGACGGATGACTTCCCAGAAAATTGTTATTAGAAAGACGGATGATTCCCAGAAATTGTTTATAGAAAGACGGATGACTTCCCAGAAAATTGTTATTAGAAAGACGGATGACTTTACTGAAAATTTGTTATTTAGAAAGACGGATGACTTTACTGAAAAATTTGTTATTAGAAAGACGGATGACTTCCTAGAAAATTTGTTATTAGAAAGACGGATGACTTTACCTGAAAATTGTTATTAGAAAGACGTATGACTTCCCAGAAAAATGTTATTAGAAAGACGCATGACTTTACTGAAAATTTGTTATTTAGAAAGACGGATGACTTTACTGGAAAATTTTTCATTAGAAAGACGGATGACTTCCCAGAAAAATTGTTATTAGGAAAGACGGATGGACTTTACTGAAAATTTGTCATTAGAAAAGACGTATGACTTCCCAGAAAAATTGTTATTAGAAAGACGGATGACTTTACTGAAAATTTGTTATTAGAAAGACGGATGACTTACTGAAAATTGTTATTAGAAAGACGGATGACTTCCCAGAAAAAATTGTTATTAGAAAGACGGATGACTTACTGAAAATTTGTTATTAGAAAGACGGATGACTTCCCAGAAAATTGTTATTAGAAAGACGGATGACTTTACTGAAAATTTGTTATTAGAAAGACGGATGACTTCCCAGAAAATTGTTATTAGAAAGACGGATGACTTTACTGAAAAATTTATTAGAAGGATGACTCAAATTTATTAAAGGGACTTCCAGAAAATTGTTATTAGAAAGACGGATGACTTTACTGAAAATTTGTTATTAGAAAGACGGATGACTTCCCAGAAAAATTGTTATTAGAAAGACGGATGACTTCCCAGAAAATTTGTTATTAGAAAGACGGATGAGTTTACTGAAAATTTGTTATTAGAAAGACGGATGACTTTACTAAAAATTTGTTATTAGAAAGACGGATGACTTTACTAAAAATTTGTTATTAGAAAGACGGATGACTTCCCAGAAAAATTGTTATTAGAAAGACGGATGACTTTACTGAAAATTTGTTATTAGAAAGACGTATGACTTCCCAGAAAAATTGTTATTAGAAAGACGGATGACTTTACTGAAAATTTGTTATTAGAAAGACGGATGACTTCCCAGAAAAATTGTTATTAGAAAGACGGATGACTTCCCAGAAAATTTGTTATTAGAAAGACGGATGACTTCCCAGAAAAATTGTTATTAGAAAGACAGATGACTTTACTGAAAATTTGTTATTAGAAAGACGGATTACTTCCCAGAAAAATTGTTATTAGAAAGACGGATGACTTTACTGAAAATTTGTTATTAGAAAGACGTATGACTTCCCAGAAAAATTGTTATTAGAAAGACGTATGACTTCCCAGAAAAATTGTTATTAGAAAGAAGCATGACTTTACTGAAAATTTGTTATTAGAAAGACGGATGACTTCCCAGAAAAATTGTTATTAGAAAGACGGATGACTTTACTGAAAATTTGTTATTAGAAAGACGGATGACTTCCCAGAAAAATTGTTATTAGAAAGACGTATGACTTCCCAGAAAAATTGTTATTAGAAAGACGCATGACTTTACTGAAAATTTGTTATTTGAAAGACGGATGACTTTACTGAAAATTTGTCATTAGAAAGACGGATGACTTCCCAGAAAAATTGTTATTAGAAAGACGGATGATTTTACTGAAAATTTGTCATTAGAAAGACGTATGACTTCCCAGAAAAATTGTTATTAGAAAGACGGATGATTTTACTGAAAATTTGTTAATAGAAAGACGGATGACTTTACTGAAAATTTGTTATTAGAAAGACGTATGACTTCCCAGAAAAATTGTTATTAGAAAGACGGATGACTTTACTGAAAATTTGTTATTAGAAAGACGGATGACTTCCCAGAAAAATTGTTATTAGAAAAACGTATGACTTCCCAGAAAAATTGTTATTAGAAAGACGCATGACTTTACTGAAAATTTGTTATTAGAAAGACGGATGACTTTACTAAAAATTTGTTATTAGAAAGACGGATGACTTTACTAAAAATTTGTTATTAGAAAGACGTATGACTTCCCAGAAAAATTGTTATTAGAAAGACGGATGACTTTACTGAAAATTTGTTATTAGAAATACGTATGACTTCCCAGAAAAATTGTTATTAGAAAGACGGATGACTTTACTGAAAATTTGTTATTAGAAAGACGGATGACTTCCCAGAAAAATTGTTATTAGAAAGACGTATGACTTCCCAGAAAAATTGTTATTAGAAAGACGGATGACTTTACTGAAAATTTGTTATTAGAAAGACGGATGACTTCCCAGAAAAATTGTTATTAGAAAGACGGATGACTTTACTGAAAATTTGTTATTAGAAAGACGGATGACTTTCCCAGAAAAATTGTTATTAGAAAGACGATGATGACTTCCCAGAAAAAATTGTTATTAGAAAGACGGATGACTTTACTGAAAATTTGTTATTAGAAAGACGGATGACTTTACTGAAAATTTGTTATTAGAAAGACGGATGACTTTAGAAAAATTTGTTATTAGAAAGACGGATGACTTCCCAGAAAAATTGTTATTAGAAAGATATGACTTCCCAGAAAAATTGTTATTAGAAAGACGGATGACTTTACTGAAAATTTGTTATTAGAAAGACGTATGACTTCCCAGAAAAATTGTTATTAGAAAGACGGATGACTTTACTGAAAATTTGTTATTAGAAAGACGGATGACTTCCCAGAAAAATTGTTATTAGAAAGACGTATGACTTCCCAGAAAAATTGTTATTAGAAAGACGCATGACTTTACTGAAAATTTGTTATTAGAAAGACGGATGACTTCCCAGAAAATTGTTATTAGAAAGACGGATGACTTCCCAGAAAATTTGTTATTAGAAAGACGGATGACTTTACTGAAAATTTGTTATTAGAAAGACGGATGACTTTACTAAAAATTTGTTATTAGAAAGACGGATGACTTTACTGAAAATTTGTTATTAGAAAGACGGATGACTTCCCAGAAAAATTGTTATTAGAAAGACGGATGACTTCCCAGAAAATTTGTTATTAGAAAGACGGATGACTTTACTGAAAATTTGTTATTAGAAAGACGGATGACTTTACTAAAAATTTGTTATTAGAAAGACGGATGACTTTACTAAAAATTTGTTATTAGAAAGACGGATGACTTCCCAGAAAAATTGTTATTAGAAAGACGGATGACTTTACTGAAAATTTGTTATTAGAAAGACGTATGACTTCCCAGAAAAATTGTTATTAGAAAGACGGATGACTTTACTGAAAATTTGTTATTAGAAAGACGGATGACTTCCCAGAAAAATTGTTATTAGAAAGACGGATGACTTCCCAGAAAATTTGTTATTAGAAAGACGGATGACTTCCCAGAAAAATTGTTATTAGAAAGACAGATGACTTTACTGAAAATTTGTTATTAGAAAGACGGATTACTTCCCAGAAAAATTGTTATTAGAAAGACGGATGACTTTACTGAAAATTTGTTATTAGAAAGACGTATGACTTCCCAGAAAAATTGTTATTAGAAAGACGTATGACTTCCCAGAAAAATTGTTATTAGAAAGAAGCATGACTTTACTGAAAATTTGTTATTAGAAAGACGGATGACTTCCCAGAAAAATTGTTATTAGAAAGACGGATGACTTTACTGAAAATTTGTTATTAGAAAGACGGATGACTTCCCAGAAAAATTGTTATTAGAAAGACGTATGACTTCCCAGAAAAATTGTTATTAGAAAGACGCATGACTTTACTGAAAATTTGTTATTTGAAAGACGGATGACTTTACTGAAAATTTGTCATTAGAAAGACGGATGACTTCCCAGAAAAATTGTTATTAGAAAGACGGATGATTTTACTGAAAATTTGTCATTAGAAAGACGTATGACTTCCCAGAAAAATTGTTATTAGAAAGACGGATGATTTTACTGAAAATTTGTTAATAGAAAGACGGATGACTTTACTGAAAATTTGTTATTAGAAAGACGTATGACTTCCCAGAAAAATTGTTATTAGAAAGACGGATGACTTTACTGAAAATTTGTTATTAGAAAGACGGATGACTTCCCAGAAAATTGTTATTAGAAAACGGTATGACTTCCAGAAAAATTGTTATTAGAAAGACGCATGACTTTACTGAAAATTTGTTATTAGAAAGACGGATGACTTTCCTAGAAAAATTGTATTAGAACAGACGGATGACTTTAACTGAAAATTTAGTTATTAGGAAAGACGTATGATCCCAGAAAAATGTTATGAGAAAGACGGGATGACTTTTACTTGAAAATTTGTTATTAGGAAAGACGGATGACTTCCCATGAAAATTGTTATTAGAAAGGACGGATGACTTACTGAAAATTTGTTATTAGAAATACGGTATGACTTCCCAGAAAATTGTTTATAGAAAAGACGGATGACTTTTACTAACAAATTCGTTATAAGAAAGACGGATGACTTTCCCAGAAAATTTGTTATTTAGAAAGACGGATGACTTTACTAAATTTGTTATTAGAAAGACTTCCCAGAAAAATTTTATTAGAAAGACGGATGACTTTACTGAAAATTTGTTATTAGAAAGACGTATGACTTCCAGAAAATTGTTATTAGAAAGACGGATGACTTTACTAAAAATTTGTTATTAGAAAGACGGATGACTTCCCAGAAAATTGTATTAGAAAGACGGATGACTTTACTGAAAAATTGTTATTAGAAAGACGTATGACTTCCCAGAAAAATTGTTATTAGAAAGACGATGACTTTACTGAAATTGTTATTAGAAAGACGGATGACTTCCCAGAAAAATTGTTATTAGAAAGACGTATGACTTTCCCAGAAAAATTGTTATTAGAAAGACGATGACTTACTGAAAATTTGTTATTGAAAGACGGATGACTTTACTGAAAATTTGTCATTAGAAAGACGGATACTTCCCAGAAAAATTGTTATTAGAAAGACGGATGACTTTACTGAAAATTTGTTATTAGAAAGACGGATGACTTCCCAGAAAAATTGTTATTAGAAAGACGTATGACTTTCCCTGAAAATTGTTATTAGAAAGACGGATGACTTTACTGAAAATTTGTTATTAGAAAGACGGATGACTTTACTGAAAAATTTGTTATTAGAAAGACGGATGACTTTACTGAAAATTTGTTATTAGAAAGACGGATGACTTACCAGAAAATTGTTATTAGAAAGACGGATGACTTCCAGAAAAATTGTTATTAGAAAGACGATGACTTTACTGAAAATTTGTTATTAGAAAGACGGATGACTTTACTGAAAAATTTGTTATTAGAAAGACGGATGACTTTACTGAAAATTTGTTATTAGAAAGACGGATGACTTTACTAAAAATTTGTTATTAGAAAGACGGATGACTTCCCAGAAAAATTGTTATTAGAAAGACGGATGACTTTACTGAAAATTTGTTATTAGAAACGTATGACTTCCCAGAAAAATTGTTATTAGAAAGACGGATGACTTTACTAAAATTTGTTATTAGAAAGACGGATGACTTTCCAGAAAAATTGTTATTAGAAAAGACGTATGACTTCCCAGAAAAATTGTTATTAGAAAGACGGATGACTTTACTGAAAATTTGTTATTAGAAAGACGGATGACTTTACTAAAAATTTGTTATTAGAAAGACGGATGACTTTACTAAAAATTTGTTATTAGAAAGACGTATGACTTCCCAGAAAAATTGTTATTAGAAAGACGGATGACTTTACTGAAAATTTGTTATTAGAAAGACGGATGACTTTACTGAAAAATTTGTTATTAGAAAGACGGATGACTTCCCAGAAAAAATTGTTATTAGAAAGACGGATGACTTTTACTGAAAATTTGTTATTAGAAAGACGGATGACTTCCCTGAAAAATTTGTTATTAGAAAGACGGATGACTTTACTGAAAATTTGTTATTAGAAAGACGGATGACTTCCCAGAAAAATTGTTATTAGAAAGACGTATGACTTCCCAGAAAAATTGTTATTAGAAAGACGCATGACTTTACTGAAAATTTGTTATTAGAAAGACGGATGACTTCCCAGAAAAATTGTTATTAGAAAGACGGATGACTTTACTGAAAATTTGTTATTAGAAAGACGGATGACTTCCAGAAAAATTGTTATTAGAAAGACGGATGACTTTACTGAAAAATTTGTTATTAGAAAGACGATGACTTCCCAGAAAAATTGTTATTAGAAAGACGGATGACTTTACTGAAAATTTGTTATTAGAAAGACGGATGACTTCCCAGAAAAATTGTTATTAGAAAGACGGATGACTTCCCAGAAAATTGTTATTAGAAAGACGGATGACTTCCCAGAAAAATTGTTATTAGAAAGACGGATGACTTTACTGAAAATTTGTTATTAGAAAGACGGATGACTTCCCAGAAAAATTGTTATTAGAAAGACGGATGACTTTACTGAAAATTTGTTATTAGAAAGACGTATGACTTCCCAGAAAAATTGTTATTAGAAAGACGGATGACTTTACTGAAAATTTGTTATTAGAAAGACGGATGACTTCCCAGAAAAATTGTTATTAGAAAGACGGATGACTTTACTGAAAATTTGTTATTAGAAAGACGGATTACTTCCCAGAAAAATTGTTATTAGAAAGACGGATGACTTTACTGAAAATTTGTTATTAGAAAGACGTATGACTTCCCAGAAAAATTGTTATTAGAAAGACGTATGACTTCCCAGAAAAATTGTTATTAGAAAGAAGCATGACTTTACTGAAAATTTGTTATTAGAAAGACGGATGACTTCCCAGAAAAATTGTTATTAGAAAGACGGATGACTTTACTGAAAATTTGTTATTAGAAAGACGGATGACTTCCCAGAAAAATTGTTATTAGAAAGACGTATGACTTCCCAGAAAAATTGTTATTAGAAAGACGCATGACTTTACTGAAAATTTGTTATTAGAAAGACGGATGACTTTACTGAAAATTTGTTATTAGAAAGACGGATGACTTTACTAAAAATTTGTTATTAGAAAGACGGATGACTTTACTGAAAATTTGTTATTAGAAAGACGTATGACTTCCCAGAAAAATTGTTATTAGAAAGACGTATGACTTCCCAGAAAAATTGTTATTAGAAAGACGCATGACTTTACTGAAAATTTGTTATTAGAAAGACGGATGACTTTACTGAAAATTTGTTATTAGAAAGACGGATGACTTTACTAAAAATTTGTTATTAGAAAGACGTATGACTTCCCAGAAAAATTGTTATTAGAAAGACGGATGACTTTACTGAAAATTTGTTATTAGAAATACGTATGACTTCCCAGAAAAATTGTTATTAGAAAGACGGATGACTTTACTAAAAATTTGTTATTAGAAAGACGGATGACTTCCCAGAAAATTTGTTATTAGAAAGACGGATGACTTCCCAGAAAATTTGTTATTAGAAAGACGGATGACTTCCCAGAAAAATTGTTATTAGAAAGACGGATGACTTTACTGAAAATTTGTTATTAGAAAGACGGATGACTTTCCCAGAAAAATTGTTATTAGAAAGACGGATGACTTTACTGAAAATTTGTTATTAGAAAGACGTATGACTTCCCAGAAAAATTGTTATTAGAAAGACGGATGACTTTACTGAAAATTTGTTATTAGAAAGACGGATGACTTCCCAGAAAAATTGTTATTAGAAAGACGGATGACTTCCCAGAAAAATTGTTATTAGAAAGACGGATGACTTTACTGAAAATTTGTTATTAGAAAGACGGATGACTTTACTGAAAATTTGTTATTAGAAAGACGGATGACTTTACTGAAAATTTGTTATTAGAAAGACGGATGACTTTACTAAAAATTTGTTATTAGAAAGACGGATGACTTCCCAGAAAAATTGTTATTAGAAAGACGGATGACTTTACTGAAAATTTGTTATTAGAAAGACGTATGACTTCCCAGAAAAATTGTTATTAGAAAGACGGATGACTTTACTGAAAATTTGTTATTAGAAAGACGATGACTTCCCAGAAAATTGTTATTAGAAGACGGATGACTTCCAGAAAATTGTTATTAGAAAGACGGATGACTTACAGAAAATTTGTTATTAGAAAGACGGATGACTTCCAGAAAAATTTGTTATTAGAAAGACGGATGACTTCCCAGAAAATTTGTTATTAGAAAGACGGATGACTTTACCAGAAAATTTGTTATTAGAAAGACGGATGACTTCCCAGAAAATTGTTATAGAAAGACGGATGACTTTACTGAAAATTTGTTATTAGAAAGACGGATGACTTCCCAGAAAAATTGTTATAGAAAGCGGATGACTTTACTGAAAATTGTTATTAGAAAGACGGATGACTTCCCAGAAAATTGTATTAGAAAGACGTATGACTTCCCAGAAAAATTGTTATTAGAAAGACGGATGACTTTACTGAAAATTTGTTATTAGAAAGACGGTTCAATTTAGAAAGACGGATGACTTCCCAGAAAATTTGTTATTAGAAAGACGGATGACTTCCCAGAAAATTTGTTATTAGAAAGACGGATGACTTCCCAGAAAATTGTTATTAGAAAGACGGATGACTTTACTGAAAATTTGTTATTAGAAAGACGGATGACTTCCCAGAAAAATTGTTATTAGAAAGACGGATGACTTTACTGAAAATTTGTTATTAGAAAGACGTATGACTTCCCAGAAAATTGTTATTAGAAAGACGTATGACTTCCCAGAAAAATTGTTATTAGAAAGACGGATGACTTTACTGAAAATTTGTTATTAGAAAGACGGATGACTTCCCAGAAAAATTGTTATTAGAAAGACGGATGACTTTACTGAAAATTTGTTATTAGAAAGACGGATGACTTCCCAGAAAAATTGTTATTAGAAAGACGTATGACTTCCCAGAAAAATTGTTATTAGAAAGACGCATGACTTTACTGAAAATTTGTTATTAGAAAGACGGATGACTTCCCAGAAAAATTGTTATTAGAAAGACGGATGACTTTACTGAAAATTTGTTATTAGAAAGACGGATGACTTCCCAGAAAAATTGTTATTAGAAAGACGTATGACTTCCCAGAAAAATTGTTATTAGAAAGACGGATGACTTTACTGAAAATTTGTTATTAGAAAGACGGATGACTTTACTGAAAATTTGTTATTAGAAAGACGGATGACTTCCCAGAAAAATTGTTATTAGAAAGACGGATGACTTTACTGAAAATTTGTTATTAGAAAGACGTATGACTTCCCAGAAAAATTGTTATTAGAAAGACGGATGACTTTACTGAAAATTTGTTATTAGAAAGACGGATGACTTTACTGAAAATTTGTTATTAGAAAGACGGATGACTTTACTAAAAATTTGTTATTAGAAAGACGGATGACTTCCCAGAAAAATTGTTATTAGAAAGACGGATGACTTTACTGAAAATTTGTTATTAGAAATACGTATGACTTCCCAGAAAAATTGTTATTAGAAAGACGGATGACTTTACTGAAAATTTGTTATTAGAAAGACGGATGACTTCCCAGAAAATTTGTTATTAGAAAGACGGATGACTTCCCAGAAAATTTGTTATTAGAAAGACGGATGACTTCCCAGAAAAATTGTTATTAGAAAGACGGATGACTTTACTGAAAATTTGTTATTAGAAAGACGGATTACTTCCCAGAAAAATTGTTATTAGAAAGACGGATGACTTTACTGAAAATTTGTTATTAGAAAGACGTATGACTTCCCAGAAAAATTGTTATTAGAAAGACGGATGACTTTACTGAAAATTTGTTATTTGAAAGACGGATGACTTTACTGAAAATTTGTCATTAGAAAGACGGATGACTTCCCAGAAAAATTGTTATTAGAAAGACGGATGACTTCCCAGAAAAATTGTTATTAGAAAGACGGATGACTTTACTGAAAATTTGTTATTAGAAAGACGGATGACTTTACTGAAAATTTGTTATTAGAAAGACGGATGACTTTACTGAAAATTTGTTATTAGAAAGACGGATGACTTTACTAAAAATTTGTTATTAGAAAGACGGATGACTTCCCAGAAAAATTGTTATTAGAAAGACGGATGACTTTACTGAAAATTTGTTATTAGAAAGACGTATGACTTCCCAGAAAAATTGTTATTAGAAAGACGGATGACTTTACTGAAAATTTGTTATTAGAAAGACGGATGACTTCCCAGAAAATTGTTATTAGAAAGACGGATGACTTCCCAGAAAAATTGTTATTAGAAAGACGGATGACTTTACTGAAAATTTGTTATTAGAAAGACGGATGACTTTACTAAAAATTTGTTATTAGAAAGACGGATGACTTCCCAGAAAAATTGTTATTAGAAAGACGGATGACTTTACTGAAAATTTGTTATTAGAAAGACGGTATGACTTCCCAGAAAAATTTGTTATTAGAAAAGACGGATGACTTTACTGAAAATTTGTTATTAGAAAGACGGATGACTTCCCAAAAATGTTATTAGAAGACGGATGACTTTACTGAAAATTTGTTATTAGAAAGAACGATGACTTCCCAGAAAAATTGTTATTAGAAAGACGGATGACTTTACTGAAAATTTGTTATTTTGAAAGACGTTGACTTTACTGAAAAATTTCTTATTAGAAAGACGGATGACTTACTAAAAATTTGTTATTTAGAAGACGATGACTTTACTAAAAAATTTGTTATTTTTAGAAAGAACGTTATGACTTCCCAAGAAAAATTGTTATAGAAAGACGGATGACTTTACTGAAAATTTGTTATTAGGAAATACGTGATGATTCCAGAAAAATTTTTATTAGAAAGACTGGATGACTTTACTTAAAAATTTGTTATTTAGAAAGAGGTGACTTCCCAGAAAATTTGTTATTAAAAAGACGGATGACTTCCCAGAAAATTTGTTATTAGAAAGACGGATTGACTTCCCAGAAAAATTGTTATTAGAAAGAGGATGACTTACTTGCAAAATTTGTTATTAGAAAGACGGATGACTTTCCCAGAAAAATTGTTATTAGAAAGACGGATGACTTTACTGAAAATTTGTTATTAGAAAGACGGTATGACTTCCCAGAAAAATTGTTATTAGAAAGACGGATGACTTTACTGAAAATTTGTTATTAGAAAGACGGATGACTTCCCAGAAAAAATTGTTATTAGAAAGACGGATGACTTTACTGAAAATTTGTTATTAGAAAGACGGTATGACTTCCCAGAAAAATTGTTATTAGAAAGACGATGACTTATGACTTCCCAGAAAAAATTGTTATTAGAAAGACGGATGACTTTACTGAAAATTTGTTATTAGAAAGACGTATGACTTCCCAGAAAAATTGTTATTAGAAAGACGGATGACTTTACTGAAAATTTGTTATTAGAAAGACGTATGACTTCCCAGAAAAATTGTTATTAGAAAGACGGATGACTTTACTAAAAAATTTGTTATTAGAAAAGACGGATGACTTCCCAGAAAATTTGTTATTAGAAAGACGGATGACTTCCCAGAAAATTTGTTATTAGAAAAGACGGATGACTTCCCAGAAAAATTGTTATTAGAAAGACGGATGACTTTACTGAAAATTTGTTATTAGAAAGACGGATGACTTCCCAGAAAAATTGTTATTAGAAAAGACGGATGACTTTACTGAAAATTTGTTATTAGAAAGACGTATGACTTCCCAGAAAAATTGTTATTAGAAAGACGGATGACTTTACTGAAAATTTGTTATTTGAAAGACGGATGACTTTACTGAAAATTTGTTATTAGAAAGACGGATGACTTCCCAGAAAAATTGTTATTAGAAAGACGGATGACTTTACTGAAAATTTGTTATTAGAAAGACGGTATGACTTCCCAGAAAAATTGTTATTAGAAAGACGGATGACTTTTACTGAAAATTTGTTATTAGAAAGACGGATGACTTCCCAGAAAAATTGTTATTAGAAAGACGTATGACTTCCCAGAAAAATGTTATTA
>ONZH01021601.1:0-18985 GCA_900303285.1 Rhinella marina | reverse complement strand
TTTTTTTTATAATTTTTGGTATTTTTTAGAAAGTTTTTTTTAGTTTTTTTTTTTATTTTTTTGGAGTTTTTTGTAATTTTTTAGTCGCGGCTAACTAGTTGAACAGCAGAAAGCAACCTGGAGCGTGTACTGATGGTCACGGGACAGGACTGGCTCAGTGCTACCTGTACTGAACGTTATGGTTACTTCACCTATAACGATTATTAACAGCAAAATTTTTTAACTTTTTTTTTAGATTTTTTTATATATTTTTTTTTTTTTTTTTTTGGTGTTTTTTTGTAACTTTTTTTTGTCTCAGGACTCGCAGCTACCTGGTTGAATCCCAGCAGAGCAACAACCTGTACAAATGGTCACGGGACAGGAGCTGGCTCAGTGCTACCTGTACTAACTCACTGTCCCCCTGAACAGCTTTCTCTAACTAATCTCTCTCCTCTCCCTCTGTCTAGCAGATTATATCTAGCTATTTTATTTTTCTTCTAACACGTGGAGCTCCTCTGTGTGTCTGGCAGACAGAATGACGAGCTTCGTCGGCAACACACTTAAAGGGCAGTGGGAGTGACGTCAACAGCTCTTGCATTTCACAGACAATACAAGGGATTTTTGTGTAATCATCCCTTGTACCTGGCTATTCTGTGAAAAGGTACAGTTTGATGTCGTTTTTATTTTACCAGATTCGTCTTAAAGTTCTTAACGAATCTGGTCGTTACGGTTCTGTTCGCTCGCGAAACGTTCGGACGAAAATAATAACCCATCTCGGCCATTCTCCCAAAAGGGTGGTTTGACACGAGGGTAACACCAGGATACAAGGGATTGTAGGAGTAATAAATAATTTGTATCCTGGTCTATTTCTGTGAAAACGGTAGTTTTGATGTGCGTTTTTATTTTAACCAGATCGTCTAAAGTTCTTAAGAATCTGGTTCGTTACGGTCGTTTTCCGTACCGAACGAACGTTCGACGAACGAAAATAATACATCTCGCCATTCTCCTCCCAAAAGGGTGGTTTGACACGAGGGTCACACCAGGATACAAGGGATTGTAGGAGTAATAAATAATCCCTTGTATCCTGGTCTATTCTGTGGAAAAAGTAAACTTTATTTTACGAACCTGATTCATACGAACTTTACGAAAGTTCGGTTCGGGGACGAACCGAACGTTCGGTAAAGTTCGTAACGAATCTGGTTCGTTACGGTTCGGTTCGCTCATCCCTACAACCAATCATATCAATCTTTTAATTTTGAAAAGGAGCACTGAAAAATAAAAAGGTAGAAGCTACATTTTTTTAATATGGGCAACGTAGCTGGTTTTCATTTGAAACAATTTCAGTTAAGTAAAGGCTGTTGCAAAATTCAAACAAAATGTACAATATTGAAATTTTATTGAAAGGTATGATTTGGAAGGATTTATTGTAATGAGGTATTAGAAGGTATTTTAGGCCAAATTCTATTTTATATGGTTACTGCTTGGGCAAAAAAGACACACAATCAATCCTAAAATTAGTTTTGAATATGGAATTTGGACAGTAAAATAACCCAGGTCACAAGCCAATATCAAGTGCCCTCATTCTCTTGTGAGTCCCTAAACTAACAACAACAACGAAAATTAACTAACTACTAGAGATGAGCGAGCATACTCGTCAGAGCTTGGTGCTCGTTCGAGTATTAGGGTACACGTAAGTGCTCGCTGCTCGGACGAGTATCTCGCCATGCTCGAGGAAATGGCAACTTCCGCATCGTGCTTTTTTGGCGCCTATAAACTCAGCCAATCACAAGCCAGGAGACTCTGCGGTACACCCAGCATCACGTGGGGCCCTTACATGTCGATAGCAGGGGTTGGCTGGCCTGATCAGGTGACCCTGGAATATACTAGTGACTGGCCGCGGTGCTCGGCTCAGATGCCGTCTGGATGTCGTTAGGGATAGAGCTGCTGCGTTTCAGGGACAGTGTTAGGGCCTGCATTTAGTTCACTGTTAGGCAGGAATCACCCACAAAGAACCCAACAGCCCTTCTAAGGGCTAGAAGACATTTTTTTTTGTCTCCTGGCTTGGCTGGCTGGCTGGCACTAGTAGTGCAGCTATCGCCATATATAACCCCCTTTTTTTTTAATGTTATATCTCAGTGATACAAATCCATTGCACACAGCAGTGTGGAACCATTCTGTGTGTCACAGTTCAATACACTCACTATTTTCTGTCCAGGTGACACTTTCTGTACGTCACTGAATACAACCAAGTCTTTTGCTGCCTGTCACGTGTATAGCTTGATCCCAAAAATCTCTGTGCGACATTTGTCTGGGTCGCAGTCTAAATAGCCACCATTAACAGGGTGTCAGTTAGGTCTACGATAGTTCCTGCACGTCACGTTCCAAAAAAAAACACAAAAAATATAAAAACAAAATATATAAAAAAAATTAGTTTTTTGTTGTTTTAGCTCAGTGATACAAATCCATTTCACACAGCTGCGTGGAACCTTTCTGTGTGTCACAGTTCAGCACACTCACTCCAATCCGTATTTTCTGTCCAGGTGACACTTTCTGTACGTCACTGAATACAACCAAGTCTTTTGCTGCAACGTATATAGCTTGATCCCAAAAATCTCTGTGCGACATTTGTCTGGGTCGCAGTCTAAATAGCCACCATTAACAGGGTGTGAGTTAGGTCTACGATAGTTCCTGCACGTCACGTTCCCAAAAAAACAAAACTACAAAAAAATATAGAAAACAAAATATATAAAAAAAATTAGTTGTATTTGTTGTTTTAGCTCAGTGATACAAATCCATTTCACACAGCTGCGTGGAACCTTTCTGTGTGTCACAGTTCAGCACACTCACTCCAATCCGTATTTTCTGTCCAGGTGACACTTTCTGTACGTCACTGAATACAACCAAGTCATTTGCTGCCTGTCACGTATATCGCTTGATCCCAAAAATCTCTGTGCGACATTTGTCTGGGTCGCAGTCTAAATAGCCACCATTAACAGGGTGTGAGTTAGGTCTACGATAGTTCCTGCACGTCACGTTCCCAAAAAAACAAAACTACAAAAAAAATATAGAAAACAAAATATATAAAAAAAATTAGTTTTTTTGTTGTTTTAGCTCAGTGATACAAATCCATTTCACACAGCTGCGTGGAACCTTTCTGTGTGTCACAGTTCAGCACACTCACTCCAATCCGTATTTTCTGTCCAGGTGACACTTTCTGTACGTCACTGAATACAACCAAGTCTTTTGCTGCAACGTATATAGCTTGATCCCAAAAATCTCTGTGCGACATTTGTCTGGGTCGCAGTCTAAATAGCCACCATTAACAGGGTGTGAGTTAGGTCTACGATAGTTCCTGCACGTCACGTTCCCAAAAAAACAAAACTACAAAAAATATAGAAAACAAAATATATAAAAAAAAATTAGTTGTATTTGTTGTTTTAGCTCAGTGATACAAATCCATTTCACACAGCTGCGTGGAACCTTTCTGTGTGTCACAGTTCAGCACACTCACTCCAATCCGTATTTTCTGTCCAGGTGACACTTTCTGTACGTCACTGAATACAACCAAGTCTTTTGCTGCAACGTATATAGCTTGATCCCAAAAATCTCTGTGCGACATTTGTCTGGGTCGCAGTCTAAATAGCCACCATTAACAGGGTGTGAGTTAGGTCTACGATAGTTCCTGCACGTCACGTTCCCAAAAAAACAAAACTACAAAAAAATATAGAAAACAAAATATATAAAAAAAATTAGTTGTATTTGTTGTTTTAGCTCAGTGATACAAATCCATTTCACACAGCTGCGTGGAACCTTTCTGTGTGTCACAGTTCAGCACACTCACTCCAATCCGTATTTTCTGTCCAGGTGACACTTTCTGTACGTCACTTAATTAAACCATACTGAACAAGTTTGTGGGTTTCAGTACACCAGGCCCATTTATTTTTTTTTTTATATAATACACTTATATACAGAAAATGTTGAACCCCAGGGCTAAGGGTCGAGGACGAGGGCGTGGGCATTCAATTACTGCAGGGGGCAGAGGCCGTGGTCCTGGGCAGGGTGAGACAGTACCTGCTGATGAGGGAGCTGTGGAACGCCGCAGAGCTACACTCCCTAGCTTCATGTCTCAACTTACAGGGACACGTGGTAGAGGACTGTTGAAACCACAACAGTGCGAACAGCTGATCTCGTGGATTGCGGACAATGCTTCAAGTAATTTGTCCACCAGTCAGTCTTCCACGCAGTCCACCCACGTTACCCAAGGGAGCACTCCTCTGGCTCCTCCACCTCAACCTCCTTCCCCCCAGTCTGCCCCCTCCCAGGAAAATTTGGAATGCGATCCGGCATACTCTCAGGAACTGTTTTCTGGACCCTTCCCAGAGTCACAAACCACTTCTCAGGTTGCTGCTGACCTCGTTCCCGATGCCCAAGTTTTCCAACTGTCGCAGTCTGTGGGTGATGATGATGATGACAATGTTGAGTTAGTGGAAGAAGTTTGTAAAGAGGTGTCGGACGATGAGGAGACACGGTTGTCAGACAGTGGTGAAGTTGTTGTCAGGGGCAGGAAGTCCGAGGGGGGAGCAGACTGAGGAATCGGAGGATGACGAGGTGACTGACCCAAGCTGGGTTGATATGCCGAGTGAAGACAGTGCTTCTGAGGCGGAGGCGAGTGCTGCACCAGAACAGGTTGTAAGAGGCAGTGGTGTGGCCAGAGGGAGAAGCAGGGCCAGAGCTGGTGCATCAGCAGCAACTGTTTCACGTAGTGAAGCTCCCGTGGCGAGGCCTAGATGTTCGCAAGTCTGGAGGTTCTTTAAAGAAAGTGAGGATGACCGACGGACTGTGGTGTGCAACCTGTGCCACACCAGGATCAGCAGGGGTGCCACCACTACTAGCCTAACCACCACCAGCATGCGCAGGCATATGAGTGCTAAACACCCCACTCAATGGAACCAAGGCCGTTCACCACCTCCTGCGGGTCACACCACTGCTCCTTCCCCTGTGTCACTCGCTGCCTCTGCTAGTCAACCCCTGCGTCACTCGCTGCCTCTGCTAGTCAACCCCCTGCGTCACTCGCTGCTCTGCTAGTCAACCCCCTGCCCAGGACCCCGGCACGAGCGCCTCCCGCTGGAAAACCACACCTTCGCCTCCACGATCCTCCACAGTGTCCACCAACGTGTCCCAGCGCAGCGTTCAGCTGTCTTTACAGCAGACGCTGGAGCGCAAGAGGAAATACAGTTCCACCCACCCACATGCCCAAGCCCTCAACGTCCACATCTCCAAATTGCTTAGCCTGGAGATGCTGCCCTATAGGCTGGTAGAGACCGAGGCCTTTCGCAATCTCATGGCGGTGGCTGCCCCTCGGTATTCGGTCCCCAGCCGCCACTATTTTTCCCGATGTGCCGTCCCAGCCCTACACCAGCACGTGTCACAGAACATCATCCGTGCCCTGACCAACGCTGTTTCTGAGAAGGTCCACCTAACCACGGACACGTGGACAAGTGCTGCCGGGCAGGGACACTATATCTCACTGACGGCACATTGGGTTAACTTGGTGGAGGCTGGGACCGAGAATGACCCTGGGGCCGCTCATGTACTGCCCACACCGAGGATTGCGGGGCCTACCTCGGTCACGGTCTCTCAGACGTACTATGCCTCCTCCTCCTCCGACCCCTCCTCCTCCTCCACCGAATTACCATCCGTGGGCACGGCGCCTTCAGTCGGTAGCTCTAGGCGCAGCAGCAGTGCCGTGGGTAAGCGCCAGCAGGCGGTGCTCAAACTGCTGAGCTTAGGTGACAAAAGGCACACCGCCCAAGAGCTGTTACAGGGCATCACGGCGCAGACCGATGTGTGGCTGGCACCGCTGAACCTCAAGCCAGGCATGGTTGTGTGTGACAACGGGCGTAACCTGGTGGCGGCTCTGCAACTCGGCAGACTGACACATGTGCCATGCCTGGCCCACGTGTTCAATCTAATAGTTCAGCGGTTCCTCAAGACATACCCCAATCTGTCTGATTTGCTCACCAAGGTGCGCCGCATCTGTGCGCATTTCCGCAAGTCGACCACAGATGCTGCCACTCTCAGGGCAGCGCAGCGCCGCCTACAACTGCCCGCTCACCGACTGTTGTGCGACGTGCCCACGAGATGGAATTCGACATTAAACATGTTATCCAGAGTTTACCAGCAGCGCAGAGCGATTGTAGACTGCCAGATGTCAACTTCCACCAGAACTGGTAGTCAGGTCAGTCAGATTCCTCAAGTCTACAATGAGGAGTGGACGTGGATGTCTGATATCTGCCAGGTGTTGAGCAACTTTGAGGAGTCAACACAGATGGTCAGCGGCGATGCCGCCATTATCAGCCTCACCATCCCGCTGCTTTGCCTGTTGAAAAACTCACTGCTCAGCATCAAGTCGGATGCTTTGCGCTTGTCACAAGAGACGGTGGAGGAAGATACGTCGCTTGATAGCCAGAGCACCCTCCGGTCTGTTTCTCAGCGCGTATCGGAGGAGGGGGATGAGGATGAGGAGGAAGAGGAGGAGAATGTCGGCGAGACAGTAGAGGGTACCAGTGCTCAGTCCTTAACTCTTGAGCGTGTATGGGCTGAAGAGGAGGACTTGGAGGAGGAGGAGGAGGAAATGGAGAGTCAGGCCAGTGAGGAGAGGGAATTCTTGCGTGTTGGGACTCTGGCGCACATGGCAGACTTCATGTTAGGCTGCCTATCCCGTGACCCTCGCGTTAGAAGAATTTTTTCAAACACCGATTACTGGGTGTTCACTCTCCTGGACCCACGGTACAAGCAGAACCTTTCCACTCTCATCCCTGCAGAGGAAAGGAGTATGAGAGTGAATAGATATCAACAGGCCCTGGTGCACAAGCTGAAACAATTCTTCCCATCTGACGCCGCTAGCGGCAGAGGGCATGGTTCTGTGGGCCAAGTAGCGGGGGAGAGGAGGCGAGCAGGCAGCTTGTCCAGCACTGGCAGGGGAACGCTCTCCAAGGCCTTTGCCAGTTTTATGTCACCCCAGCAAGACACTGTCACCTGTCCCCAGTCTAGGCAGAGTAGGGGGGAGCTGTACAGAAAGATGGTGAGGGAGTACCTAGCTGACCATACCAACGTCCGTAGCGATCACTCTGCTCCATACAACTACTGGGTTTCAAAGCTGGACACGTGGCCTGAACTGGCGCTGTACGCCTTGGAGGTGCTGGCCTGCCCTGCCGCTAGCGTGCTGTCAGAGCGGGTATTCAGTGCAGCTGGTGGCGTCATCACCGATAAGCGTACACGCCTGTCAACTGACAGCGCTGACAGGCTGACGCTTATTAAAATGAACAAAGCCTGGATTTCACCGGAATTCAAATCTCCTCCGGGGGAAAGCAGCTAAAGATTAACATTACTTATGTATCCGATTCCTCTTCTCTACTCCTCCTACTCCTTCTCCTCCATATCGTCTTTGCCTAACGCTGACCAAAAAAACGCCATTTTTCAGAGGTCCAACTGGCACTCTTTTACCACAATTTTTTAGGAGGGCCCCCTACAGGCCCTCTCTTCAAACAATTTTTCCTGAGGTCCACCTACAGGCCCTCTCTTCAAACAATTTTTCCGGAGGTCCACCTAAATGCCCTCTCTCCAAACAATTTTTCC
Organism: Rhinella marina; assembly: GCA_900303285.1. Classification (NCBI taxonomy): domain Eukaryota; kingdom Metazoa; phylum Chordata; class Amphibia; order Anura; family Bufonidae; genus Rhinella; species Rhinella marina. Next base: position 11,368 of record ONZH01021601.1, on the reverse strand, counting down.
GGAGGTCCACCTACAGGCCCTCTCTTCAAACAATTTTTCCGGAGGTCCACCTAAAGGCCCTCTCTCCAAACAATTTTTCCGGAGGTCCACCTAAAGGCCCTCTCTCCAAACAATTTTTCCAGAGGTCCACCTAAAGGCCCTCTCTTCAAACAAGTTTTCCGGAGGTCCACCTACAGGCCCTCTCTCCAAACAAGTTTTCCGGAGGTCCACCTACAGGCGCTCTCTCCAAACAATTTTTCCGGAGGTCCACCTACAGGCCCTCTCTTCAAACAATTTTTCCGGAGGTCCACCTACAGGCCCTCTCTCCAAACAATTTTTCCGGAGGTCCACCTACAGGCCCTCTCTCCAAACAATTTTTCCGGAGGTCCACCTACAGGCCCTCTCTCCAAACAATTTTTCCGGAGGTCCACCTACAGGCCCTCTCTCCAAACAATTTTTCCGGAGGTCCACCTACAGGCCCTCTCTCCAAACAATTTTTCCGGAGGTCCACCTACAGGCCCTCTCTCCAAACAATTTTTCCGGAGGTCCACCTACAGGCCCTCTCTCCAGTTCCAGTTTTATTTGCGCAAACTGCGTAAATTTTATTTTTGGGATAGGTGTGAAAAATATTACCTGCGTATCTATATTGCCCAACATTGGATACGGTAGCAACAAGAAGACCAAACACATGCTGCCCACAGGGTTCCGCAAATTCCTGGTCCACAATGTCAAGGAGCTCGAGGTTCTGTTGATGAGCAACTAGTCCTTCTGTGCAGAAATCGCCCACAACGTCTCCATCTAAGAACCTAAAGACCATTGTGGAGAGAGCGGCACAGCTCGCCATCAAAGTGACGAACCCCAACGCCAGACTGCGCAGCGAAGATAACGAATAAATATCTCTGTGGTTATTTGTGCTAAATAAAAGTTAAATAAACACAAAAAAAAAATTGATCTGTTCCTGTGCCTGATCCACCCAAGTTGAATCTGTCCCATCATGAGAAAGTCCCCCCAAGGAGTCCCCACTGTAACTTGCTTCCCATACAACTACCTCACCCCCCGACACCTGTGTCTCGCCATTGTCCACCACCTCCTCAGACAACACTGGTAAATCCCCACTGTCAGCACACGGAGACTGCAAAAGGTCTTGCGAATTGGGGCAGAGAATGTTCTGGGGTAGCACATCAGAGAAGGGGTGACTATGGGGTTCCAGGGAGTACGTGACCACATGCAATCTCCATCTAAAAAGTCATGCCACACTTGATCGAGCTCATAATTGACAATTGTACCGGTTGATGCTAAATTTTTAAGTTGGGGTCCTGTGTCGTCAATCTAACTACATCCGGCTGTTGTCACCACCACACACGCTAGCCCAGGGGGCACTCCTCTGGCTCTTCCAGCTCAACCTCCTTCCCCCCAGCCTGCCCCCCCACCTACAGGCCCTCTCTCCAAACAATTTACGTCTTTGTCCTATCTTTCTCTCTCTCCAAACTATTTTTCCGGATAGCTGCCATATACGGTATTAAACTGAGTAGTATACATAGAACACATACCACACTTGATCTATACCAGGGGTGCACAACCTGCGGCCCGGGGGCCACATGCGGCCCTTGATACCATTCTGTGTGGCCCCATCCATCTGGTAACAGACATGTATGTCCATGTTTTGTGGCTGCTCACATGCATTTTTCATGTATTTCTCCCATTAGATGGGACTCCTGGAACTGTAACTAGACATTAATGGTATACACTGTGTGTTCAATCTGCCATAAATACAGTATTTCAGTTGGTAATACCCCTTTAAATTTTATTTTCGGCCCTTGACGTTGGTTCAGTCGGACAATGTGGCCCCCACCCAGAAAACGTTGTGCACCCCTGATCTATACTGAACGTCACTTTTAAAAATACGTCATTTTCCTCTCTTTCTCTCATTTGTCTGGGTTGCAATTAAGCAGACCACGTCTGCCTAATCTAATAGTTTCCGTGTAATTGCTCCATACTGCACGTCTTTTTCCTCTCTTTCTCTCTCTCCAAACTATTTTTCCGGATAGGTGCCGTATACGGTATTAAACTCAGAAGAATACATACCGTACCGGTTGATGCTACAGTTTTTCCAAATCCATCTGGGTGTTGTCACCACCACACACGCTAGCCCAGGGGGCACTCCTCTGGCTCTTCCAGCTCAACCTCCTTCCCCCCAGCCTGCCCCCCACCTACAGGCCCTCTCTCCAAACAATTTACCCGGATAGGGGACGTATTAGATATTGTACTGATGTTTTTTTTGGTTCTTCTTTTAATTGCCTCCTGACCTGTGATAGGCAGAGCATGGACACGTCCCCTTAGCTGCAGTAGGAAAGACACTCCCCTGGCCAGAGCAAGCTCTTTTTCCTTTTCCGTGTTCAAAAAATCCATGAAATATAGGGTCCCAAGATAGGGGACGTATACGGTATTAAACTGAGAAGAATCGATACCACACATGCCCCACTAGGAGAATTTGGGGTAATGGTGGGATTAGGCAGCCTCAGAGGCATCCATGCATGCTGCCCCTGCTGTTTCCTGTCCATTTCCGTGGTGTTTCCATCATTTTCTGAGGTTTCCAGGTTTTCACCCAGCCTTCCCTAGGCAGAGCCTTGGTCCCCTGCAAAAAATGACTTCAATGGGGTTCATTATTCGAAACGAGCACCCGAGCATCGGGAAAAGTTCGACTCGAATAACGAGCACCCGAGCATTTTAGTGCTCGCTCATCTCTACTAACTACAAAAACAGGTACACTAAAGTGTCCAGAGTCCAGATCAAATCAGCAACTGCCATGAATAGCGTCCACTTGCCATTGAAATGCTCCCTCATGGCTGCTGAAATAGTCTGCATTCCCAAATACCCAGTCCTGATGTTCCAGGTTGTTCATGCAGCGTCTATCCAAACCGACAGTTGATGAGGTCAGATAGTGGTGCAGGTCTGCATCCAAGGAAGCATTATGAATCCTTGTGAAAATATGTAAAACTACACAAGCTTGAATGACCAGGGTGGCATTGTCCGGATCCATCTATTGGAATGACATGAAAACCCTACACTTGTTAAGAAGTACTCCAAAAGCACACTCCACATAATGACGGGCTCTAGTCAACTGGTAGTTCAAGATGCACCTCCTGTCATCCAAGTCACGTCTTTGGAAGGCCGCATCATTGGGACTGACAATGCAAACCTTTTGCACAATGACAAATGGTGCCTGGTCCTGCAGATCCAGACAATCATCTGGGTGCTGGAAGGGGGCGAGCTAATTGGCCTGAAGCCAGTCATCTATTTGGAAGCACCTATTTTGTCATCTGAAGTGCTACCTTAGGCCTCAATATCCACAATTGTAAACCTGAAAGTACTATCCGCCAAGGCCGACAGCACCACCAAAAAATATTGTTTATAACTGAAGTACTGGGATCTTGAGTGAGGCATCTTCTTAACATGGATGTGTTTGACATGCATCGCCCCCTTATGCAGCTGGGAAACTATACTGAATCTTACAAACCCTTGACGACACGGAGACTGTCTTCTGGCTTGAGCTTTGGCATCACCGAGTCTCGAAATCACTGACAAATGAGGAATGCAAAATGCATTGAACCAAATAGTTGACAGTCACCAGAAACCTGGGAATAAAGAGAGAAAGAGGGAAAAGGTGCAAACAAGATGGCCAGGCAATAAAGGGTGAAAGGGTTGTGCTATGGGTTTGTACCTTAAGGTGTTGATGATCCTTTCCTCTAGTGATACCCTGCACCTCATATTGGTGTAATTAAAGGTGAAGCCAGGATGAAGTTCCAGCAGCAGATGGTTGACATGGGACAGAAGCCGTGGAACTTGTCAGGGTACTGATGTATGTTCAAGTACAGGGTATGGAAGCGGCCTTTCCTGAACTGCTGGCAGACAATGGGATGAACCAAGAGCCTCCTTCTCCTCATTTGTTCATCTAGCTTGCCAGATGAGAAGATCTTACCTGCAAAGATTTTTTTGCCATGGTGATCAGCCACAAATGATTAGAAACCAATGCCACCCAAAAGGAGGAATGTAAAAGAGCTCTCTATGTCGTGAGAGCGAAATGGTGCTGGAGTGATCCCATTACCCTCCTATGGGTGTTTTCTGGGGGTGTTGGGGCTTAAATTGTGATCATTTTCTGTATTTTTCAGACTCAAGGAACACACGCGGAAGCTAAACGGAAGCACAATGTGCTTTGCAGTTTGCAAAATGGAAGTGATGTGCATAAGATCTAAGTGTAACTGTCCTTTTTAAATTTGTAGGGACAGTGAGATATGCCCCCTTGTCTTATAGGTGCGGGTCCCACCGCTGGGACCTGCACCTATATCCAGTCCTCCAGCCACCACCTTCTGGATATAGGTGCGATATAGGACCCGCACCTACATATAAGACAATGGGGGCATATCCTAGCGATATGTCCCCATTGTCCATTATGAGACAAACCCTTTCATGGGAAGCCCCTGAAAGTTGTTTTGTCTAATGGGGAAGCCCTACTTCTGTTTCAGAGCAGTTTGTCTGGAAGTGAGAAAGACATTCTTTATTTTTTGATGCTTTCCCCAACTGTACACTAAGAGCTTTTGCCCGTATAGTACTTGGTAACCTGCAAATAGCAGCTCTTTCACCAACTACATTTAAAGGAACACCAGGCTTCAACTATAAGATTTGTGACTCTTCTTAAAGCTAATACATCATCAGTAAATAACCAGTTGTTTAAATCAACATTTTATGTTCAACATATTTGAGAGTTTTTTTATGTAATTTGTAATTTTCCATGTCACTATCTATTTATGATAAAAATCCAAAAATCCTGTAGTTTTCGCACAGCCATTATGCCTAAAAATAGGCACCGCTTTTTGGTCTGTACAGATCACTTTTCAGCATTCATGTTGTTATCATCACATGCAGGAATACAATGATAGATATGACATACGTAGCTAAAACTGGATCCACTGGATCTACTACAATGACCTCTGCTCAGGCCACAGAACATGCCTAAAAAACTCTACCATAGCAGTCAATGAGTTCCCTCCAGTTTATTTTGTCTATGGCCCATGGTGGCTGCTGTAAAGCATATCTCTAAATGCTGTTACAGCACCTCAGGTAAGATAGCTGTACCCATAATCATGTTCAGGAAATAGAATTAAAAAAAAATTCAGACAGAAACAGGTTAGAAAAAAAGGATATGTTCACTACCTGGTTTTAACTGGCAGACACAATTATAGGCAACACATTCCCTTTAAGAAACTCTGAATTTATTTACATGATTCATTCAGTTACACTCTCTTTATCTTCTACATTGTCCTACAAGCACAATCACCAATCTTTTAGCCGCCATAAAAGATGTTACGGAAGATCAGGCAGGCCAGTTTATCTTGTTGACAAGTTTTTGGCCCATGGTATGGATACATGTACATTATCAAGAGTGGTTTATTGATACGTTCTATTTTTTTTAGCTATTTTTACTAAAAAATAAAGGAGAAGTATGAATATATTTATATATTTCTTATAAGGATATATAATATCCATGTTTTGTTTCGGAATCAAAACACAGATTAACCTATGTCCACTTGTACTTCTTATACTGTATATGAATAGCTGCTGCAGGTGTTAAGATGAACAATGAAATTCTCATTTATCCAAAGAGAGCTATTTTTCATTTTCTCCCAAAGCAGCTGTCTATCCATATTCATGGCCGTACATCATATTCCACTTTCTTATTCTCAATTTGCTGGGTAATACAGATGGCTGAGACTTCAAAACGTGTAGAAAAATGGATTTCAATTTATGTTCAGAGCACCCATGAGGGAAATAAAGCATATATAAATATGAGAGGGATTTGATGAACATTTAGGGCCAAAAGAGCTGACAGGCCAAAGGTTCTGCTCCATGGGAACCTCAGATCAGTCTTACAAGTTTCTATCTGGTTTACATAAGTTACAAAGCTTATTGCCTTTTCAATGTCTTCCCAAATGGTTTCAAAAGGAATTTCAAATGAATCCCATTTGTCCTGACAAAATTTCATATATATAATTCTTATATATATGTTGCCCTTATTATATACGTACACCTGCCCTTAAGGGTTTTTTTCATCAGACCTTGGATCAGACCCCAATCAGACCCTCGATGTTAATCAGACCTCAGCTCAGACCTCCAATATTACAATGTTAATTAGACCCCAGATCAGACCTCCGAATATTAATTAGACCATCACCAGTTCCCAAACTGACCTTAATAGAAGCAGATCTAGCCCTGGTAGATTTTTTGGAAGTTTTGGTTGTATGTTACCTCTGATCTTTTTTGGTGCCATGGCCACAACCCTCCTTCTCTGATGTCATGGGCTCGTTGGCACCCCACCCAATTCCCTTCTCTGTATTTTCCTTAAGTGATAATGTCACCATGGCTGCCATTTCACCTACTACCACCACTGTGGCTACAAGTGCCATTACCACCAACACAATTATGCATGGAGTCCCCACCTCTGCTTGAACCTTTTTTTGGCAGTCTAAACGCTGATGCATCTCACACAAATAATCAAATGAAAACTATCTTGAGTATCCTTCATACCACATGAAGTTTTCTTGCCTCCTTTTAGGAAAAAATATGTTGTCCCACTAGGAAGAGTCAGTGAAGACAGAGATAATGAATAGAGATGAGCGAGTAGTGTTCGATCGAGCCGGTATTCGATCGAATACTACACTATTTGGCATACTCGATTTCAATCGAGTATAACGGCGATGGTGCACTTAGAATTCGTTTCCCCTCCCACCTTCCCTGGCGCTCTTTTTCCACCAATCAACATGCAGGGGGGGTATGACAGGCCCGCGGAGCACGCTGGCAGCGCGAAAACGGCGTCTACATGGATTGGCTGGAAAAACCATGTGACCTCGAATATTAAAAGCTCAGCTCTTCCTGCTCGTTCGCATATGCTGCGTGAACTTAGTCAGGGACAGAGGCTGGAGAAGGGACAGATAGGTTTTAGCTGTTGGACAGGCAGGAGCATGATTAAAAGCCCTTATCAGGGCTACTATAGTGCAGTACAGTGATAGCTTTACTACAATATACACTCTGCAGTGAACGGCTGCTGTATTCAGGGATAGCTGCTGGAGTAGGGACAGAGAGAGGCATTAGTGGTGTATTAGGTGCTCTGCTACATACAAAACTATATTTGGCACTACTGTTCTACGTTCTTTTTGGCTGCAAAACCCTGTTATATACCTAGTGTGTATATGCACCATCTGATCTGGCAGTATACGGCTGTGAATTTTTTTTTTTAAATACAGTTTATTTGGCTCTAGTGTTCTGGGTTCTGTGTGCCTGCAATACCCTTTTTGTATACCAGGTGTAAATACCCACCGTCTGACCTGTTAGTACACGGCTGTGTACCTAGAAAAAAAAAAAAAAAAAGGCCTTTTCTTTGGCACCTGTACTGTGCGTTCTCTTGCAAAATAATTTTATATACGTAGTGTTCATACACACCGTCTGATCTGTTAGTACACGGCTGTGTACCTAAAAATATTTAAAAAAAAAAAGCCTTTTCATTGGCACCTGTACTTTGCGTTCTCTTGCAAAATAATTGTATATACGTGGTGTTAATACCCACCGTCTGAACTGTTAGTACACGGCTGTGTACCTAGAAATATAAAAAAATAAGCCTTTTCATTGGCACCTGTACTGTGCGTTCTCTTGCAAAATAATTTTATATACGTAGTGTTCATACACACCGTCTGATCTGTTAGTAACACGGCTGTGTACCTAAAAATATAAAAAAAAAAAAGCCTTTTCATTGGCACCTGTACTTTGCGTTCTCTTGCAAAATAATTGTATATACGTGGTGTTAATACCCACCGTCTGAACTGTTAGTACACGGCTGTGTACCTAGAAATATAAAAAATAAGCCTTTTCATTGGCACCTGTACTGTGCGTTCTCTTGCAAAATAATTTTATATACGTAGTGTTCATACACACCGTCTGATCTGTTAGTACACGGCTGTGTACCTAGAAATATAAAAAAATAGGCCTTTTCATTGGCACCTGTACTTTGCGTTCTCTTGCAAAATAATTGTATATACGTGGTGTTAATACCCACCGTCTGAACTGTTAGTACACGGCTGTGTACCTAGAAATATAAAAAAATAGGCCTTTTCATTGGCACCTATACTGTGCGTTCTCTTGCAAAATAATTTTATATACGTAGTGTTCATACACACCGTCTGATCTGTTAGTACACGGCTGTGTACCTAGAAATATAAAAAAAAAAAAAACCTTTTCATTGGCACCTGTACTTTGCGTTCTCTTGCAAAATAATTGTATATACGTGGTGTTAATACACACCGTCTGATCTGTTAGTACACGGCTGTGTACCTAGAAATATAAAAAAATAGGCCTTTTCATTGGCACCTGTACTGTGCGTTCTCTTGCAAAATAATTTTATATACGTGGTGTTAATACCCACCGTCTGATCTGTTAGTACACGGCTGTGTACCTAGAAATATAAAAAAATTAGGCCTTTTCATTGGCACCTGTACTGTGCGTTCTCTTGCAAAATAATTTTATATACGTAGTGTTCATACACACCGTCTGATCTGTTAGTACAAGGCTGTGTACCTAGAAATATAAAAATAAAAAAAGCCTTTTCATTGGCACCTGTACTTTGCGTTCTCTTGCAAAATAATTGTATATACGTGGTGTTAATACCCACCGTCTGAACTGTTAGTACACGGCTGTGTACCTAGAAATATAAAAAAAAAAGGCCTTTTCATTGGCACCTATACTGTGCGTTCTCTTGCAAAATAATTTTATATACGTAGTGTTCATACACACCGTCTGATCTGTTAGTACACGGCTGTGTACCTAGAAATATAAAAAAAAGCCTTTTCATTGGCACCTGTACTTTGCGTTCTCTTGCAAAATAATTGTATATACGTGGTGTTAATACCCACCGTCTGAACTGTTAGTACACGGCTTTGTACCTAGAAATATAAAAAAAATAGGCCTTTTCATTGGCACCTGTACTGTGCGTTCTCTTGCAAAATAATTTTATATACGTGGTGTTAATACCCACCGTCTGATCTGTTAGTACAAGGCTATGTACCTAGAAATATAAAAAAATAGGCCTTTACATTGGCACCTGTACTGTGCGTTCTCTTGCAAAATAATTTTATATACGTGGTGTTAATACCCACCGTCTGATCTGTTAGTACACGGCTATGTACCTAGAAATATAAAAAAAATAGGCCTTTTCATTGGCACCTATACTGTGCGTTCTCTTGCAAAATAATTTTATATACGTGGTGTTAATACCCACCGTCTGATCTGTTAGTACACGGCTGTGTACCTAGAAATATAAAAAAATAGGCCTTTTTATTGGCACCTGTACTGTGTGTTCTCTTGCAAAATAATTTTATATACGTAGTGTTCATACACACCGTCTGATCTGTTAGTACACGGCTGTGTACCTAGAAATATAAAAAAATAGGCCTTTTCATTGGCACCTATACTGTGCGTTCTCTTGCAAAATAATTTTTTATACGTAGTGTTCATACACACCGTCTGATCTGTTAGTACACGGCTGTGTACCTAGAAATATTAAAAAAAAAAGCCTTTTCATTGGCACCTGTACTTTGGGTTCTCTTGCAAAATAATTGTATATACGTGGTGTTAATACACACCGTCTGATCTGTTAGTACACGGCTGTGTACCTAGAAATAAAAAAAAAAAGGCCTTTTCTTTGGCACCTGTACTGTGCGTTCTCTTGCAAAATAATTTTATATATGTGGTGTTAATACCCACCGTCTGATCTGTTAGTACATGGCTATGTACCTAGAAATATAAAAAAATAGGCCTTTTAATTGGCACCTGTACTGTGCGTTCTCTTGCAAAATAATTTTATATACGTGGTGTTAATACCCACCGTCTGATCTGTTAGTACACGGCTGTGTACCTAGAAATATAAAAAAACAGGCCTTTTCATTGGCACCTGTACTGTGCGTTCTCTTGCAAAATAATTTTATATACGTGGTGTTAATACCCCACCGTCTGAAACTGTTAGTAACGGCTGTGTACCTAGAAATATAAAAAAAAAAAGCCTTTTCATTGGCACCTATACTTCGCGTTCTCTTGCAAAATAATTGTATATACGTGGTGTTAATACCCACCGTCTGAACTGTTAGTACATGGCTGTGTACCTAGAAATATAAAAAAATAGGCCTTTTCATTGGCACCTGTACTGTGCGTTCTCTTGCAAATAATTTTATATACGTAGTGTTCATACACACCGTCTGATCTGTTAGTACACGGCTGTGTACCTAGAAATATTTAAAAAAAAAAGCCTTTTCATTGGCACCTGTACTTTGCGTTCTCTTGCAAAATAATTGTATATACATGGTGTTAATACACACCGTCTGATCTGTTAGTACACGGCTGTGTACCTAGAAATAAAAAAAAAATAGACCTTTTCATTGGCACCTGTACTGTGCGTTCTCTTGCAAAATAATTTTATATACGTGGTGTTAATACCCACCGTCTGATCTGTTAGTACACGGCTGTGTACCTAGAAATATAAAAAAATAGGCCTTTTCATTGGCACCTGTACTGTGCGTTCTCTTGCAAAATAATTTTATATACGTAGTGTTCATACACACCGTCTGATCTGTTAGTACAAGGCTGTGTACCTAGAAATATAAAAAATAGGCCTTTTCATTGGCACCTATACTGTGCGTTCTCTTGCAAAATAATTTTATATACGTAGTGTTCATACACACCGTCTGATCTGTTAGTACACGGCTGTGTACCTAGAAATATAAAAAAAAAAAAAGCCTTTTCATTGGCACCTGTACTTTGCGTTCTCTTGCAAAATAATTGTATATACGTGGTGTTAATACCCACCGTCTGAACTGTTAGTACACGGCTGTGTACCTAGAAATAAAAAAAAAAGGCCTTTTCATTGGCACCTATACTGTGCGTTCTCTTGCAAAATAATTTTATATACGTAGTGTTCATACACACCGTCTGATCTGTTAGTACACGGCTGTGTACCTAGAAATATAAAAAAAAAGCCTTTTCATTGGCACCTGTACTTTGCGTTCTCTTGCAAAATAATTGTATATACGTGGTGTTAATACCCACCGTCTGAACTGTTAGTACACGGCTTTGTACCTAGAAATATAAAAAAATAGGCCTTTTCATTGGCACCTATACTGTGCGTTCTCTTGCAAAATAATTTTATATACGTGGTGTTAATACCCACCGTCTGATCTGTTAGTACAAGGCTATGTACCTAGAAATATAAAAAATAGGCCTTTTAATTGGCACCTGTACTGTGCGTTCTCTTGCAAAATAATTTTATATACGTGGTGTTAATACACACCGTCTG
>ONZH01021600.1:0-33110 GCA_900303285.1 Rhinella marina | reverse complement strand
CTGTAGAATAATCTCATAGTTCACCTAGGAAAATATGGTACAGAGACTGTAGATCATGTATTGCCATGAACCAATGATATAACTGTCTAGCAAAACATTTATATAGACACTCAAAGAATTATAAAAATGACGAGTATGGAGCTAGATAGCACCTAAATAAGTAGCCCAACATTAGGCATCAGGCCAATAAATCTCTATCAGAGGAGAAATTGAAAGAGGAATTAAATGTAACTGACCCTAGTATACCCTATTGTAGATACCTTATGATGGAATAAGCACACTGATAAGGATTGTCCTGGAACCTTCTTGTACACCCTGGGAAAGGAAATGTGAATATAAAGACTAGGGATGAGCGAACCGAACCGTAACGAACCAGATTCGTTACGAACTTTCCCGAAAGTTCGGTTCGTCATCGAACCGAATTTTCAGAAAGTTCGTGACGAATCTGGTTAAAATAACGGCGACGCAAAATATACGCATATTTATTGAGAATGTACGCTATTGCGTACATATTCAGTTAAGTGGCGTACCTTTGACAACGCTAGACTGTATGTTCGTTACTTGAGTAGGAATGTTCGCAGACGCAGTAATATGCGTACGCTAATGCGTACATATTCAGTTAAGTAGCGTACCTTTGACAACGCTAAACTGTATGTTCGTTACTTGAGTAGGAATGTTCGCAGACGCAGTGTATGCGTACGCTAACACGTACATATTCAGTTAAGTAGCGTAACTTTGACAACGCTAGACTGTATTGTTCGTTACTTGAGTAGGAATGTTCGCAGACGCAGTGTATGCGTACGCTAATGCGTACATATTCAGTTAAGTAGCATACCTTTAACAACGCTATACTGTATGTTCGTTATTTGTGCGGGAATGTTCGCATTAGCGTACGCATTAGTGTAAATTCTCAAATATGCGTATATTTTGCGTCGCCGTTGTAGAAGTCACTTGGATTTTTTCCAACTTTTTTTCATTGTAATAGCAACTGCAAGTAAACGAAACTATGCCCTATCAGACTCCCATTATTGTAGCAGCAATTATTCAGCCATTATAGCAAGGTTCGTTTTAGGTTCGGTTCGTACGAATCCGAACTTCACTAAAGTTCGCCGAAGCGAACCGAACCGAACTTTTTAAAAGTTCGCTCATCCCTAATAAAGACTAAGACAAAAAATGTACTGTGTCTCTTTTACTTTGATAAACATTTGAGTACACGATGACATTGCCGGCGTAAAAACCGGAGCAAAACAAAATACATGGTGTCACCAAATCCTGATGTGTTTCCTTATTCAATGATTCAGATGGGAACCTTATCATCATCACACTCGTTACTCACAAAGATATTCATGGCAAAGTAATTCGTCATGTAGCAAATTTCTTTGTGAAATTCAGGAAAGCAGCTGAATCGAAGTTTTGAGAACTTCTTTCATCTCTACCCTTAGGTCTAGTGTAAGGGCTGTGAATAAGATGATCACAGAGGCTGCATCCCTTTCTGTAAGTTATAAACTACTAGCAGAAAGACCCGGCTTTGCCTGGGTATATTTCATTTAATGTTTCTGTGTGTCGTTGCAGAGAGAAAGTCAATGCAGCTGACAGAAGTTAATTTTTACCTTATTTTTTCAATCCCCATTGGCTGGGAAGTGGGGGGGGGGCATGACCTGACCGGTCGGGGGCGTGGTATACCGGGACCTTGGGGGGTGTTTTCAAGTCCTTCTTTTCAGGGTGACCTGAATTATAGGTCAATGCCATGGTAATTTATAAGGAAGCACAGTGGGTAGCAGTGGAAGAAAACATCGCTTTGTACGTGTATATTTAATCTATTTCATTTAATGTTTCTGTGTGTCGTTGCAGAGAGAAATTCACCCTCCCACTCACCCCTGCAGCTGACAGTAGTTGTTTTTTACCTTCATGTTTTCAATCCCCATTGGCTGCAGAGTGGGAGGGGGCGTGGCCTGAAGACAAGTGATTGTGTGTATGGTAGTTGGGACCCGGATTTGCCTGGGTATATTTCATCTATTTCATTTAATGTTTGTGTGTGTCGTTGCAGAGAGAAAGTCTCCCTCCCACCCATTCCTGCAGCTGACAGAAGTTGATTTTTACCTTAATTTTTTTCAATACCCATTGGCTGCGGAGTGGGAGGGGACGTGACCTGACCGGAGGCGTGGTTTAGCGGGACCTTGGGGGGATTGCTTTTAGATCCTTCTTTTGAGGGTGGTCTGAATTAAAGGTCGATACCATGGTAATTTATTAGGACACTCAATGGGTAGCAGTGGAAGAAAACATCTTTTATTACTACTGAACGGTCGCAGTCTAAAATTAGTCTATTTCATGTAATGTTTTTGTGTGTTGTTGCAGAGAGAAATTCACCCTCCCACCCCTGCAGCTGACAGAAGTTGATTTGTACCATAATTTTTTAAATCCCCATTGGCAATGGAGTGGGAGAGGGCGTGGCCTGACATAGTCGGGGGCGTGGTTTAGCGAGACCTGGGTGTGGGGTTTTAAGTCCTTCTTTAGAGGGTGGTGTGAATTACAGGTTGTTGCCATGGTAATTTATGAGGACACGCAATGGGTAGCAGTGGAAAAAACATCTTTTATTACTACTGAACAGTTGTAGTCTAAAATTAGTCTATTTCATCTAAAATTTTTGTGTGTCGTTGCAGAGAGAAATTCATCCTCCCACCCCTGCAGCTAACAGAAGTTTATTTTTACCTTCATTTTTTCAATTAATACTGAACTGTCTTAGTCTAAAATTAGTCTAAAACATAAGTTATATTCATAGTAACCGGAATACCTTTAACCCCTTGGCGCAAAAGACGTAACTGTATGTAACGAGTTATGCCATGATTGATTGATTAAAAAATGAAAATCAGACATCATATAGTACATGACAATATCTTTCTAACAAAGCTAGATCTAGGTCCAGTACCACACATGGGTCCAGAGATCTCCCCATTTATTTTTCCAATTGCTCTGCTAGATTATCTTCCACCTGCCAGCTCAGGGGGTGTGTCTCTCTTCTTTAGCTCTCTCCCTATAACTGCCACAGCTTCTAACAGAACATATGGCTGGTGGCAGTTGATGATTTAAACTGAGCATATGCAACCAGCTCTGTGAACTGAAAAAAAAAAAGAGCAAACAGTAGTGGCACTATACAGATACATCTTATTGAATAGCTCAGTGGCTAGACTACATTTTTAATTACATGCAGTTACAATAATGTTCAAGATCCAAGTGCTGGTGTGAAAAATATATGTAGAATATGTTTTGTGAAATAACCCCTTTAAACACTGAACCTAACACTAGACACCACAAACCATCAATGTCCATGTTTATTGTGCAGGATATCTAATGTATTAGTTTGATTCTGTAGGACTGTACGATTACACTGCTACAAAATATGTGTAGTTTTTTTTGTGTGTTTTAGGGCCCATTCACACGACCGTAATATTGCGGGTCCGCAAAAATGTGGACCCGCAATACTACGGGTGCCGCCTGGCATGTGTTCCGCAATGTTCGGAACACACGGCCGGGCGTCCCATTGAAAATGCCTATACTTGTGCACTGTTGCACCCCATAGAAGATGTCTATTCTTGTCTGCTGTTGTAGACAAGAATAGGTCATGTTCTATATTTTCTTGCAAAGCCTCGGCAAGATTGCGAGCCGCCCATTGAAGTGAATAAGGCCGCATCTATTCCGCAAAATTGTGGAATAGATGCGGACCCATTCACGCGGTCGTGTGAATGGGCCCTAACTGTCATATTTTAGTTTTCATTATTTGCCAGTTCATTAGAGCTAGGCACGTATACCTGAGTTAGTCTGTCAATTATTGTCAAAAGATCTGTAATTACCTTATAACAGCTTCCCTTAAAAGACTGTTGCTATGGCTCATCTAAGAAGACAGGGGCGGTCCTCCATACTGCATGCCTGCATTAGTCTTCAAAGTGAGGAGGCGTGTCTCTCAGTAATTCAATCTGATTGGCTGGTAGGGAGCTGCTGGCCAAAGCAAGTGTGTATGGGAAGTGAGGGAAGGCAGTTCTAGCCTCAGAGAACTGGCAGAGGAGTCATCTTGAGAAGATCCTCATATTGTAGAGGTTAAAACAGACATAACTAAGGGAAAAACTCAAGGAAAACAGTGGTATGTGAAAAAACTAAAGATTGCTTTATGCATAATGCTCCACCAACAGTAACATATGCTAAAATTGATTTTTTTATGAAAACATGAGTTACACTTTAACTAACTTTAACTTATGAGTCATGCCAATTGCCTCAATACTCTATAAAGGTGTGGTTTTATACCAATTTTACCAAATAAAGCAACTTTTTTTTTTTCTAAATGTTGTTTTTTTCGCAATATCAAAAAAGATATTTAAAGGAAAGAAATAGAGAATAGTAATTTATTTTCTTTCAATTCCTACAGCAAAAGGTTAGTCTGTTTAGAAAGTAGAGAAGAAATTGCAGATGATGACTCTTGGCTATAATTTGCTGACATATTAAACGTTTATTTTCAGAGCCTTCTGCACATGATAGTTTTTGCTATCATATATAATAGCATTTATTTGTTTTCTTATTCTCATGTTTACTGTGATATTCTACCTTTAATTTCTATCTGTACTGTATGTGACAAATGCTGTGATTTTGGGGCAAAAAATGTTATTGACCCAAAAAAACCACACCTTAAGGCCTCATGCACATGATCGTGTACAGGCCGTGCTCGTGCTGCGGACTGCAAATTGTGGACCGCAAGGCATGGGCACTTGAATGGGATCCGCGATCCGCATCTGACTGTCCGCACCGTTAAAAATTAAAACATGTTTTATTTTTTTTTGCGGTGCGGAGACACGGACAGAAGCACCATGGAAGCGCTCCATAGTGCTTCCGATACGTGCTTCCGTTCTGCACCGCATCTCCCGGATTGCGGACCTATTCCAGTGAATGGGTCCACATCCGTGATACGGGGTACACACTGCCAGTGCTGCATGAGGCCTAAGGGTGAAAAATTGTTACTACAAAAAAACCTGTTTGTTCTGTATAATAATTACCATACACATCAATGCAACATCTGAAGCAGTTTTTTTTTGTTTTTTTTTGCCTAACACCACTGCAAAAATGTCAGCAAAAAAGCATACTTGGGAATTCATAATTATCTAGTGCAACATTTTGTAAACCATTCTAGAACAGTTTAAAGGTTTTTTTTAGCAGGCTGATGATCATTTCTTTGCTTAGCCTGCAATTATATACATAGTTTATGTGGAATTTTCTGATAGACTTATTTGTGTCTAACACAGGAGTGATCATAACACAATACCTCTGTCAGTGGGTTCAGGGAAAATATAGGCTTTATTACACTTTTCCCAATGGGCAAAATAACTCTCTATTTTTCCCACTCAATTGCTTTAAAAATTACACTCTTTATTAGGTCATTTTACCGATGTATGGTCTTGGCCACCGTGCTGCTCAGTTTCAGGGTTTTAGCAATCTTCTTATAGCCTAGGCCACCTTTATGTAGAGCAGCGATTCTGTTTTTCAGTTCCTCAGAGAGTTCTTTGCCATGAAGTGCCATGCTGAACTTCCAGTGACCAGTATGAGAGAGTGTGAGAGCGATAACACCAAATTTAACACACCTGCTCCCCATTCACACCTGAGCTCTTGTAACACGAATGGGTCACATGACACCAGGGAGGGAAAATGGCTAATTGGGCACAATTTGGTGTACTCACGTTTGTTACCAGCGATTTAGACATTAATGGCTGTGTGTTGAGTTATTTTGAGGGCACACCAAATTTACACTGTTATACAAGTTGTACACTGACTACTATCTCTTCAGTGTTGTTCCATGAAAAATTATAATATAATATATTAAAAAATGTGAGGAGTGTAGTCACTTTTGTAAGATATTGTAAGTGTTCCTACTGTGTAACAGTGAATATATGTGTAAATACACAGTGCAAAGAAATACAAAGTATGTGGGAGCTAGCCTATACAGAGAATAGTTGAGTGTAGCAGCATTGTGGAAAGAGATAAACATAGCACTAAGTGCTAAAGTGCTGGTGCATAACAGAAGTGTGGGTGAATATTAATACAGCTCTTGGAGATTTATTGCATACTGTACTATTATAATTAAACAGTTTAGTGGAGAGTTATAGAGATTGAATTCAGTACATACACTGTGAATGAAATAATAATATATATGGTTACATTAACAGTTTAACCAGCAGGCCACCGGGAGTGAGGAACAACCATGAACACATTTGACTTTTATAGAATTAACTGGTAAAACAGGGTTTTAATAGGTTTACCCTTTATGTTTAATATTTTGAGGATTTCCAATCAATATTTTACACAACCTAATAACAAACTTAGTGGGACATTCATTAACTCATATATACCAAAACGTGGCTTATCAAAGTCACAGATTTTGTCGCACATTATTTTTGCTTTAAAATCTGTGACTTTTCCCCGCTAACGCCGCTTTTCCTGACTGATGAAAAAAAGGTATGTGGCATGGGCGGGAAAGTGTGCCTGGCTCATGTACAGTATAATTTTCCATGAATGGTTTCAATGAAAGTGGCTTGAATCTGTGGCAGCAAGGTGGCTGATGCAGGGCCTGTTGGAGGAAGCGTCAAACTTACGTAGAAGCCTTAATAAATGTCCCCATTACTTTTTATAGTAATTCAATAGGAAGCACAGGGTTTTTTTGCCCATTGGGAAATTTGTATATAAAACGCAAGAAGATTAAAGAGAGAAGTATTAGTCTTTCACTTACACATTTCTTCTTTTCAGATCCACTGTTGGCTTTGCCTCATTCAAGTTTTCCTACTCCACCCTCCTCCTTGAATTACTTTTTGCCACTTTATTAAAAAAATTCTCAACGATAAATCTGGAGTGAAACTTATTAATATATCTAGCCAACCCCACTTTTCCACCCTCATTACAAAACTGGAGTAAGTGTAAAAAAGCAAAAAGTCACAAAAGTGTGTGCCCTATTTTTGTGACTTTTTGATGCCAAAATTCTGGAGTGAAGGTATGATAAATCAGGACCTCAGATTCCATGTTTTTTCTGGTATTAATTATAATAAATGTGTACAAACCCCCAAAAAGTCACAAATTCTTGTTCAAGTGAGGACTGGCTCAAACATTTCTGATCTTTTGATGCTTGAAAAATGAAATTGATATACAGGAATGATGAGCATGTCCCTTTGTCAGTTACAATTTATACCTCTCCAAAAGTGTGAAAAGTATTTGAGGACACAAGCCAAAGAACAAAGTCTGCTTCTAAGGAAGCAAGGTTCTAAGGTTCTAACAGGGATGCTGTAGACATTTTATTTTAAGCATATATACTACATATAGTTTTAATCACGATTCTGTACAGAAATACTGTAAATTGTTATAACTAAGGATATGACCATTCTGTGTTGTTGTGCCACAGTTGCGATGTGGATGCACTGCAGTTCAGTACCACGCTGTTGTACGTCCGTAACTACAGTAATTAGGACCACATTGTTTAGGTGATCTGCATTGTTAATGGCCGTGCCATTTGCCAGTGCTGCACATATGGCAGCACAACCATGGCACTGTTTACACAATACATTCTTCAGGAACTAAATGTTATGTTAATTACAAGTACTTATAAAACTGTGATATATATGTCTTGTTGAAGATAGTAGAGACTAATTTAAGTATAATTTTCAAATTAATCAATTGAAAAGAAGTCATGTCTGGCATCTTCATTATTGTCAGGGTTATAATGGATGGTGTACTTTTTACAAACTAAGCAACCCAATCCATCAGTGCCAGTATAATGTTATTTAGGCTTTGAAAATCTGTTGACTTGGTTGTTTTTTTGCACTAACACCATAAATTTTCCAGTTTTATTACAAAGATAAACATAGTAACTACTGTATTTCATTTAATGTTTCTCATTTTTATCATTGCATAAATCCAATTAAAATAATTTTTCATAACTCTTCTTCAATGAAACTGATCCTAAATATATACAAATAATCATAAAGGGCCTCTATGTTAATATAATACATTTAAATAAATGTGTGTATTATTTACAATGTTTGTCCATTATCCAAGCAAATCCAGTGAAATGGGATATGTCCTTGACAAATCTATTAGATTTTACTTCAAGTTAGGGTGAACCACAGGTTGTGAAATTTTATTAACTGCAATTCACTCCATGTAGTATGTATGATTTTTTTTTTCCATAAAATGTTCACTAATTTTTATTTTTGGTGCACTGCAAGAAAATTAAAAATGAGTACTGCAGAAAATGTAAACTATATAGCAAATAAAGCAATATTTTTTGGATGCTCATAATGGATAAGTGGACTGGACAGCTTGTGATTCATTGGAATTGACATAGCTAACCTTCCAGAAAGAGGCGGTGATTAGTATTAGAGAGGAGCGAAGTTATAAAAAATTTAATTCAGCTGCTTTGCCAAAGTTCACAAAGAAATTAGATTAATAAACACTTATCGGTCACCTAGTAATATACCATAAATAAAAAGGAAATGCTCTAATTAATAATAGATGCCATAAATGAATGAGTAGTACTATGTTCCTTTAACCCTTTCAGTACCGGAGGTTTTTTCGGTTATGCATTTTCGTTTTGCGCTCCCTGCCTTCAAACAGCCATAACTGTTTTATTTTTCTGTTCAAATAGCTGTATGAGGGCTTGTTTTTTGCGGGACAAGTTGTACTTTCCAACGCCACCATTTAATATTCCATATGGTGTAGTGGGAAGCGGGAAAAAAATTCCAAATCGGGTGAAATTGCAAAAAAACCCGCTATTCCGCTACAGTTCTACGGGTTTCTTATTTACAGCTTTCGATGTTCATTAAAACTGAATAGTTACTTTCATTCTACTGGTCAGTACGAATCCGGCAATACCTAATATGTATAGTTTTTCCTGCGTTTTGATGTGATAAAATAATTAGAAATTTGCCCTTTTTTGTTGCCATATCTTGACCTCTATAACTTTTTGGTATTTATGTGTACGGAGCTGTATGGGGGCACATTTTTTGCGGGGCGATCTGAAGTTTTTATTGATACCATTCTGGGGTGTGTATGACTTTTTGATCACTTTTTATTTATTTTTTTTTTAGAAAAAAAAGGACAAAAAACAGCGAATAGCCATTTGGACGCTTTTTTCCGCCACACAATTCGCCGTATTGGAATTTTTTTTTTTATATTTTAGTATACGGGTACGGGCGTTTTCGGTCACGGTGATACCCATGATATCTATATTTATTGTTATTTAGGTATTTATTTTTTTAATTATACGGAAAGGGGGTGATTTGAACTTTTATATATTTTTTATTTTTTTTTATATTTTTAAAAAAAAATTAAAAATTTTTTCTGATTATTTTAAAGATCAAATATGAGCTAATATAGTGTGTTTTTTTTTCTTTATGAGCAATCAGGGATTTACTAGATTGAGATAAATCCAAGAATTGCTCATTTCTTATCCTGGCCTGCCATCTAGTGGCCAGAATAAGAATTGCACTTTGAAAGCTGTAAACCTCATCAGCGAGGTTTACAGCTTTTAGATTGTGTACAGACACCCCGATTGGCCACACGGGGTGTCTGTACACCACCCGGAAGCGTACGCTTCCGGGTAAAGACGCAACTAGATGCCGTGATCACGTGTGATCACGGCATCTAGAGGCCCAGCAAGACGCCGCTGATCGGGTAAGTAGCGGCAAGTCTCTGCTGTTAGAAACAGCAGAGACTTGCCGGCCATGACGCCCGCTGCACTTGCGAGTGGGCGCCATGTGCCCGCATCGCCCCAGCGCCATACATGGAGTCTAAGGGTTAAAATAATTATTATTTTTATTTAAACATGATTAAAATTGATTATAAACATGATTATAGTAAGGATACCAAAATATGGCACCAAAGAATGACAAACTGCTAAAAAAGTACTGGTGTAGACTGATGTATGGGGACGTTAATTACTTAAATAGGGTTGCATATATGTATGTAAAGAGAAAAACCTCAAAATATTATGCTATCTGCCTGTCTCTAAAATACCTGCTCTAAATAGAGAATGTACAACACTCCAAAGAGACACTGGACAATGCATCTGAAGTCTATGACATACCGTGCGGTCGATGTAAATTAATGGCACTTTCCCCTTTATGCACGTTTCGTGTATTAGCTTCTTCAGGAGGAGAGGCTAAGGGGATTGCCCAAGTGTATTTTAAGGGAGCATAAGCCTATTAGAGACTAAGATCCGCAACCCGTGACTTACACGTCATCTCGGTCACCTGTGTGGCGCATGTCACCGCCTCTCACGTGAGGGCAACTTCCGCCCTTCCCCTGAGGCCGACACTGATTTATGAAGAATTATGCAGACGGTTGAAGTCCCAGGCGTCCAGTCTCCATGGAGACAGGTGCAAGTGCCATGACCACGGGAATCGTCATGCTCACTAGGTTTGCAGATGATCAATATTGATATTAAACTATATAGCAGGAATATTAGGAAAATATTAAATACTTTACCCGTTATGGCTATCAATTTTAAATATAAGTTGTAATCATGATCTATGGATCAAAAAAAATTATATATATATATATATATATATATATATATATATATATATATATAAATATGTGCCCTTTACTATTATGCCGTAACAATGAATTAAGGACAATAAAATGTGTGGTGCAAACAATGAGTGTCATGAGTGTGCCCATAGGATATGTGAAAACGAAAAAAAAAAAAAAAATACAAATAAATAATTGAAAACAAATTGAAAAGAAATTAGATTAGTTACTAATTACTTACCGTAATCACGAATCCCATTCCATTCTATATAGCGGGCACAATGATGGGGAATGGCAATCGCACTGCCTCATGTCATTGAACCTCTCAGATGCCATGTTTAATGCTTATCGCAGCATCTGACAGTAACATTGAGGCCTTTCAGGGGTTAATCAGGGGTTAAAAAAAATAATACATACTCATCTCATCCATTTGCTCGAGGTCATCGCGGCCATCCTGATTGATGAAAAGCGCCAAATCTCACGCATGCTGACGTGATGATGTCACTACATAATCAGCAATGAAGTTGAAAAATGTAATTGGTTGCAGTTGATTTTTAAACAGGTGTTTTATTTTGCTATGACTAACAACTGTTTGAAATACATCAGTGATAGCAATGGATTTGTAACGCAACTGTTTTAACGTATTTGTAATAAAGCAGGATATTTTAGGATACAACATGTACAGGATCTGATTACTTTTTGAGTTTGAATCAACTGATCGATCTTCGAGCAGTGCAAGCACCAAAGGATGAGAACAGATCCATCAGCGTTCGTTCACACCAGCCTTTTTACATAGGGAAATGTGGTGACCATGGGCGGACATACCGCCTGTGCAGCATGTTCACATGTTCAGCTGCACAGGGGCCCAGAGAGAGAGGGGGGCCCTTTCCAGTGCCAGCAGAGGTGTGGGGGATGGGGCCCTAATTAGGACTTACTGTGAATCTGCCGCCGTTCTGCCTTTACTCCATAGCTGAAGGACCTGCGATGACATAATAGTAATGTGATCTTTTCAACACTGGAAGTGGTGGAAGTGGTGGTAGGACCTGTGATGAGGTCACCATCATGTGACCAGTGCAGAGAAAGGCAGCGCTCAGCAGTGGAGGCCTGTGAGGCCTTGGAATGAATGTAAGTGCCAGAGAAATGCTGGGAGATGTGGTTCTCCTCATTATACCTCCTCCCTGCTTAGTGATAGGGAAATATGTTATTTAACTGGGGATGTATGTTAGAGGGGCTGAAGGGAGGGGAGGGGTGTTAGTTACATGGGACTTTATGTTACAGAAGATTGAGGGGAGATGACTGGTGTTATTTACATGGGACTGGAAATTATAGAAGTCTGGAGGGTAAGGAGTGATGTTATTTACATGGGACTAGATATTATAGAAGTCTGGAGGGTAAGGCCCCATTCGCACGACCGTATGAATGGGGCCGTATCTATCCGCAAAAATGATTAGAATAGATGCGGCCCTATTCACCTCTATAGGGCCGGGAGCCGCGGCACGGAGCTAGCTCTGTGCCGCGGCTCTTTTGAAGCATGTCTGCGGAACACACGCCGGGCGGCCCCCGTATATTTGCGGGTCCGCAGTAATGCGGGCCTGCAAATATACGGTCGTGTGAATGGGGCCTAAGGAGTGATGTTATTTACATGGGACTATGGATTGGAGGGGCTGAAGGAGGGGATTTAAGTTATTTACATGGGGCTGTATTGTATAGAAGACTGGAGGGAGAGGACTGATGTTATTTACATGGGACTGTATTGTATAAAAGACTGGTGGGAGAGGACTGGAATTATTGACATGGGACTGCATGGTATAGAAGACTGGAGGGAGAGGAGTGATGTTATTTACATGGGACTGCATGGTATAGAAGACTGTAAGGAAGAGGGGTTGTTTACATGGGACTATCATATAGAAAACTAGTGGGAGAGGACTGGTGTTATTTACTTGGGACTGCATGGTATAGAAGACTGGAGGGAGAGGACAAGCATTATAATTTATGGGGGCACTACAGAGAATATTATAACTCTAGGGGCTATGGCAGGAGGCGTTATAATTACAGGGGGCACTTCAGGTAACAGTGTAAATATTGTGGGCAGTAGTGGTGGGCATTACTACCGAGGGCTCTATAGAAGTGCCTTATAGATTGGCCTTATGTCTATTAGGGGTGCCCTATAGGAGGGCGTTATTAGTACTGAGGGCACAGTAGGGAGCCTTATTACCACTGGTGTTACTATGGGGAAGGGGAACTTTCACCTAGCAGTGAGCCCAGTCATGTCACCGGCACTAATATACAGGCTTTAGCGCCGCCCTAGCCTGTAAAGCCGCCCATCAGTGCCAGTGACGTCTCCGCTTAGCAGTGTAAAAATGTAAACAAAACAGCCCAGGCAAGGGAGAGCATTGGAGTATGAAATGTCAGAGGGGCTCAGTGGGGGGGGAAGGGGTTATGTCCAGGGGACGTTGGGGGGCCCAGGTACATTTCTTGCACAGGGGCCCTCTGCTGCCTGTGATCATCTTCTCAATTGTATGACTCGATTATCGTGAACAAATCTTCGTATAAATCCTCGTTCCCAGTAATTGGCCTGAAATTGTGTGGTGTAATAGGGCCTTTAGACTTTTGATTTGTTGATGCAATTTAGCCTATTTCTTCTATTAACAGTGCATGCCACAAACAGTTTCTGGCCAGTCATTATGTACTGTAGGCTGAGCCTACTGCTGATTGAGAAAGGTGCAGGCCAATAGATATATCAAGGAGTGAAAACAAAAACTTTAGGTTTATTGAACCACAGTATATGGGTACTATAAATACTAAAGGTATACTGTGGGACACTGACTAGCACTCTATGGACACTGTATGGTAAAGTATGGACATCAAATGGACCTATATGGGAACACAGTAATATGATGTGACAACAGATTCAGAATGGCACCATTCAGGAACTTTTTAGCACATTTTTATTATGTTCACTGTATAGGAAAATATTGTTACTAGGTGACAGAATGTGGGCAACACATGGAATGATATGAACAACATTATTGTGTTCTAAATGGCAGTATTTTTTCAACTGTGAATGACAACATTTATATGTTGGGATTTATATTGCTTGGGACTTCTGTATAGTAGAATTATTTGGTAACTGCATGGTCCTGCTATGTGCTTCCTAATGATTTGAAAGGATGTTCTAATGCTGTTGGTCCCGGAAGACGACTGTCACCTGTAAAAAATCTGCCAAAATGGAACATCAACTAGCTCTTTTGATGTTCTTGGCTAGGTATCAAAACTATGTACTAAGCATTTAGCCACAGTACAGTATTATCAACTCTTTGTCACCTACCAATCAAGTGCATGACATGTTTTAGCATCATAATACAGAAGTATAGATCGAAAAATCTAAACAGTATTTCCCCCCATATTAATACAGTTGTCTCTCAAGTCACAATATTAGTTGGTTCCAGGACGACTATTGTATGTTGAAACCATTGTAAGTTGAGTAATCGCTTCCAAAGCCCCACAATGTCATCCAAAAGATAGCAGAAAATGAAGATTTAAGAAAAATAAGCAAATAACTAAGACAAAAAACAAGTCCTTACATATAACAGTCAGAGAAGTGACCTTGATTGGTTGGATCTGAGTCTGAGACATTGTATGTTGAGTCTGGTTTCAACTTATGATGGGTCAGAAAAGACCATTGTATGTTGAAAATCTTGTATCCCGAGGCCATTGTATCTTGAGGGATTACTGTAGTAATGTAACTAGAAAAAAGACATGTCCTTGTTGAAAAACTACAAGTTTTTTGGACTCTTCTATCTTTAAAGAGGCTCTGTCACTAGGTTGTAACCTATGTATTTAAATACATAGGTTACAAGGTCTAGTGACAACTTTTAAAATCATACCTTTCATGCAGAGTTCTGCGCAGCGGTCGCGTAGAAATTTAACTTTAAAAAGTATGCAAATGAGCCATCGGAGCACCAGGGGGCGGCCTCTTTCCTCTGGAGCACCGCTTACCAGTCTAGCACTGTCTATCAAATACAGAAAGGGGCGTGACTAGAGACAGGGGACGTGCCTCGGGCCCGGGGGGGCGGTGAAGGAGCGGTGCTCCAGAGGAAAGAGGCCGCCCGACGGTGCTCCCATGGCTCATTTGCATACTTTTTAAAGTTTAAATTTCTACGCAACCGCTGCGCAGAACTCTGCATGAAAGGTATGATTTTAAAAGTTGTCACTAGGCCTTGTAACCTATGTATTTAAATACATAGGTTACAACCTAGTGACAGAGCCTCTTTAACTGGTTATATTATAATCACACTATATAATAACATTTTGCAACTGGAGTTTGTTGGTCTGCAATACTTTCTGCCTGTTCCTGAAACAATCTTGTAAAAATCCTTATATAATACAGGGATTAGTTTAGTTTCACACCCACCTGCGTCAGGGGACTCCGGCAGGCTCCGTGCTGCCGCAGGTGCACGTGTGGGGCCGGAACTACGCTCCGACCACATTCACTGTAACGGGTCCGGCCGCAGCATGGCAAACCTTGCCGAGAGGGGGCCGGAACAAAAGTACAACATGTAGTTGAGTTAACGCGCACACTTGGTTATCACATTCAGTTAATGCGTTATGGTTGTGGCTGTTAACTCTGCTGGATTTGTATCTTTTATATGGCTATGGGTAAACTAATGGTAGCAGGTGGTATCAAACAGCCTGTATAAACATACTGCATTGTTTATTTTTTTTACTTAAAAAACAGCCCAAAAATTATTCATTTTTGGTGCTTTTTTATGTCTCCTGACCTGTAAAATGGTGGCCACTATTTTGAATGATTCAAAAAAGTTTTGGATTTGCTAAAATCCGATTTTTTTTGGGGGGGAAATTCATAAAAATTTTTATTAGTTCACAATCGATTCACGCATCTCTACTTTGTCCAGATAGAGGGTTACTGTGATTTATGAGCTGTCAAAACAAGCTACAGGCATAGGTTGCAGAATTAACAGTCTTTATGGATGTTAGCTATCAAGACACATTGATGACAATTAGACCCAGTAGGAAGAGTTTGGTACTGCAAAGAAGATGTAGATTGTGACACAGCGGGTACTTCAATTCACTCAATACTATTGAACACAAATACAGTATAATGTGCAGCGGAATACAATAAGGGTAGCTTACTGACGGTAGAAGTAGAGATATCTGTGACCAGTTCAAGTTGCGCACAAGTTATGTTCATGTTATGTGTCATGGACATCCTTGAAAAAGTGACCTTTTAAGGCAAACTTAAAATTGGGAATGATAGGATCAGGTGTAATACTTTGTGGAAGTGTGTTCCACAGAAAAGGTGCAGCACGGGGCACGTGAGATTGAGAGGATGTAACAAGAGATAACTAAAGCTTAAGGTCATTATTTGAGCAGGAGAGTGTTTTAAATGAAGATTAGAGTACAGATGTAAGTGGTAAAATAACAACATATCACTGAAAACATGCCATGCTCACTGATGCAAGGTAAAAACACCACTTCACTACAGGATGAAGCCAAGCCCCAATGGTATATGATGGAAGCTGCTCGTGTTCAAAACACTGATGGATATCTACTTACATGCCTACTATCCATGAGGGGTGTGGATGATTACATGTAAAATAGGTTTTCATACTGTAAGTCTGACTAACAGACTTGGTAGTCTTACCCATACTATTATATTAGGCAATCTGTCTGCAAGTACAGCCCACAATTACTGGTATCCCATTGTCCCCCAACACCCAAGGCCTGACTTCAACCTACAAAAACAATGATAAACATGAGGGATTTGTTGATATGTTGGCAAATACACAAGTTTATGTCAAAGGTCTACATTGTCTCGCAAGTCAAAAGCAATTTGCTGATAAGGGTCATCAAAATGACAACATACTGTATCACTGAAAAAAAATAATACAAGGTTAAAACAAGACTTATAAATCATTGGGCTTGGCTGTGTCCTACAATGAAGTGGCGGTTTATACTTGTATCAGAGAATATGCCCTTTTTTCAATAGAGATGTATTTTGGTGTAGTATTGCCGAATGCCTTGGAGACTAGTAGGAGGCTTTTGAATATATTTATGCATTAAATGAGTAACCAGCATAATGGGTGACAGTAAGGAACGGCACTAGAACAACCTAAAGGCAGAAAGAGCAGCCCAGCTGGTGTCTTCATGGTAGATTAAGCAGAGAAAATCTGTTAAGTAGAATATAAGCTAATAGTTACATTGGTACGGTAACTTGAAACTTGGATTGCATCCTTTGCAGAGAGCACTCTAGAAAGGTGAAAATTACACATAAAGTAGCAATCATAAGCAAATTCTAATCTCTGCTCTGGCACACGTAATGGCTGAACTGAGCTCTCATCAGCTGCCTCTCAACAGACTTACGGTATATGAAAGGGGGGGCTGTTGTGCATCAATTGCTGTGACACAATATTCGTGATTGCCTGTTTAGTTGTTGAATGTACTATTTTTGCATTATTTTACCATCAATGTTGAAACCAGCAAACATTTTTCCTTATTGCAATTTAAGATCCTTGTGATTGTTGCCTCAAATCCCTTCTTAACACTGATGGAACAACTCTAAACCATCCAGAAAAAAGAGTCTTATAGCAAGCCTTCATCTAAGGAATGTCATGCCTAAATGCTTCATAATTGCTTTATGATTGGTGTTCTTATAATAAAGGAATCTTCTGCATATATAACAAGTTTCCATAATTCTTTTGCTATTACTAACGCTTGCTTCATTTCCCAGCATTTACAAAGTTCATTAGGGAAGATCACTTACATTGCCTGGAGGAAGCTTTTCCTTCTGTTTCAAAGCACTGTTTTATATTGAACACTTTGGTTCATCTCTGTCTTTATGTTAATTAAGTCACAAAGAAAGCACACATTTTGCCATATAGGTGAATATTGCATATTGTAGGATTAAACCTATAGACACCAAAAATTTGATTAGCTGCGAAACCGAATTTCCTCACGCTTTGTGCTAACAAATCTATTTTTCCTGAAATGGCAGCAAAAACAAACATAAATAAATATATTCATCCATTCATCAACTCATCCATTTGCTGGCAGAGAGGCCATCGCGGCCATCTTGATTGAATATACCATAAAATCTTGTGCTCTAGCAGGGCACAGTGATGTCATCAGTGATAATGTCACCACACCCAGCCAGCGTGATGACGTCACCACATAACCATGCAAGATTTAGCAAAGTGTCTTCACTCAAGATGACCGCGGCGGCCTCTCCACGAGCAAATGGATAAGGTGAGTATGTATTTTTTTTTAACCAGATTAACCCCTAAAAGACCTTAATTTTAATCTCTGATGCAACGATCAGGTATGAATGCGGCATCTGAGGGGTTCATGTTGGGGGGGATGCGGTCGCCGTTCCCCATCATTGCGTCTGCTACATACGGAATAAGGAATGTGCTTTGTGACAAAATAATTAATCACAAACCGTATTGTAATATTCGATGAAGCAGCCTGTGGCCCAACAAATCTAGCCCATGTCCAAACCACTTTTTGAAAAGTGGTGAGAGTATCAGAAAAAGCTAAAAAGTCCCAAATTTTGTTGTACAAAATGTTGCTACAAAACTTTTAACTTTTCTACTCCAGAAAACAGGTGTAGAGTTATATTCTCTCTATAACTTTACATACTCATTTTTCTCCAGTAGTCCAATAAAATTCAATTCCCACTTTAGAACAGGACTGTCACATTTTTGCACATCTAAGCTGCCGTATTCTATTAATTAATAAAACTATTCATGTGAAATTCCATCATTAGTACGAATATATTTATAAAGAAAACAGGTTAGATACAAGAAATGCTGATATGAGGCCATTCAGCTGAGTAGTCCTGCCTCCTCTTGAAAGGAATTGTAAAGGTAAAGGGAAGTTAGAGATCATGCACACAGTCATATTGTCCTCTGTTTAGTTTTGCTCATAATAGGGCTTCCATAAAGGTACAGTACATAGGGCCTCAGTTATACTTCTACTATGCCTCCAACTTTATACTCATCCATACAAAGGGATTTTTTCGGGCAGATTCCACATGATTAATGCAACAAAAAATTGTGTCATGCTCTATTCGAGGGACATAACTCTATACATAGTGGGGGAGATTTATAAGAACTGGTGTAAAGAAAAACAGGTTTAGTTGCCCATACGTCTGACTGATGATTACGTTAGGGAGTTTAACCGTCTAATTTTCAATGATGGCATACTGTTATGTAGCGACGGTTTATGTTAAAATAAAATAACAAAACTTTATTGAAGAAATATAGTATTAAAATACTTAGATTGCCAATCCCTATTGGTGTGCTAATGTTTGTACACACCTGATATCGAGATAATTCTGAGGGGGTGTAACTCTGTTAATGGATATTCACAGTCGCACACGCACCACTTATTATCAATTTTTCAGATGTATTTAAATCACCCTGTTGGTCCCCAATGTCATGTAGCTCTTCTGTCTTTGGAGCTTTTTATCAATGGGAACCCACAGCGTTGTACTGGTCGGGTCAGACCAGGAGGAGTGACCTGGTAGGTCAAATAGGTCACTAACACCTCCCTAAGGTACCGGAGTCCGTGGTCCCGTGTGTCAAGCAGTGTATAGGTTTGCAACGTACTGCCGGTGGGCTATGCGGACATCCAGATCTGACCCTAACCAAGCACAGAGATATCCTACTCCAATAGGTTACATGAGAAAGAACAGTGTTGGATCCACTCCATTAAGCCCATAAACATTGGCCGTAGAAGTGGACCATTGCCCCATTTATAACACCTCTAACTGGCTAGCTAAAGCTAACTCGACGTGTTTCTGATAGCTAATTCTTTCTATCTTCATCAGGAGTCTGGGCTAGCGTTGAGCAAGGTAAAATTTAAAAAGAGCAGGAGACGCTGCACGTGGTATTGTGCAGCATGCCGGCACTAGTATAGCCGTAGGCGGCCGCTTCCTCCCGCTCCAAAAATACAGCGAAGCGGGCGCTGGTCCAAGCAGCCAATCAGGTGGAGGGGGCGTGTTTTAGGATACGCTACGCTGCCTCCTCAATCGGCTGCTCCTGGATGCTGAGTATGTGCCCGCTATGCGCTACTAGATTGCAGAGGGGACCATTAGGCGGATAATAGATTGTCATTCTCTCCTGAAGGGAGGTTTGGAGTAAAGAGGCCATTTATATAATGATGGAGCGATAGTCAGTTTTCTTTGACCTAGGACATCAATGGTCCCTGTTTAAAAATGAGGTGTTCCAGAAGTGCTCAGTACATTAGACTTACTGATGTCCTGGAAAGATGAGGACTGCTTAAATTTCTTACTTGAAGGGGAGTTCTTCAAATCATTGCTGTCTGAAGTTCCCTATTATAGTCGTTATGAGTGTCCTGGTCAAATAACATAGTAACATAGTAACATAACATAGTTTATAAGGCCGAAAAAATACATCTGTCCATCCAGTTTGGCCTGTTTTCCTACAAGTCAACATTGGCTTTTAAAGTTCACTTGAGACCCTATAAGGAGCAAGGATTCAGAAAAGGGGGCTTGCCAGCACGACCAGGGAGGAGTGCAAGGATAACATGAGGTAGTCGCCTCTTCATATATGGTAACGGTGCAGGAGATTACCTAAGAGAGATAAGCCGACGATGGCTTAAAATAAATAAAATCACTGTGACAGATCTCTCATGTATAGCCGATGCTGATAGTGTCCGCATCAGTTAACAACATGGTCAGATCTATCCTCCTTACCGAAATATGTTAGGTAAGTTGCATATCTCCTAGAACTTGTCATGGTTCCTCACAGGCGATGATGTTTACTTGCCAGGAGACGACGTGACATGTCCTCTTTTTCTGTGACATTTGTAGCTCAAATAGAACCCCACTGGCACTAATCTGAAGACATGTAGTTGATGGAAGTACTCGTTAATGTATGCTCCTAGCAGAGATGTATAGATTTGAATATGGGCCCTCTAGTGTATCCTTATGTCTCCAGTGACTTCACATAATGATGTATATGGGACGTATAGGGATTTAACTACCTTCCCACAAAGCAGACATAGCTGCTTCTATCATTGAGGCCTTTCGGTTTTTCTGTTTCTAGTCGAAAGATCCATTCTAATTCCTTTTGGAGTAGTTTTTTTGTCCAAATCACCCCCTCTGCAGGAATGTTGGATCTGTTCTATCCCTTGAAAAGGCTAACACCCTTGGCTTACCATTATGTATGTCAACCACTTCAAGTCTGCCCATTGACTATAAACGTCCTTGAGCTTTGCCTCCTGTGTGCAGCACCTGTACATAGAAGCTCCATGACTCAGCTGCCTCCTGACAGCCAAGAACATGGGGCTTTAACCTGAGACCTTTTTTTCCTGGTCTCCAGGCTTTTGATCACTCTGACAAGCTGTCAAAGCCATCATAAATGCTTGTACTATCTCCCTCTCATTACTGCCGGTCACAGAGCAGTTTACAACCACATATGGGGTGTTTTTACAAACTTCAGAATCAGGAAAATAAATATTCAGGTTTGATTTGCGGTTTACCCTTGCTATCTTATGGGAAAAATGAATTAAAAATTGAAAATCTGAGAAAAAATATATTTATTTTTAAATTTCACCTTCCTTCTGTTTTAATTCTTGTGGGAAATCTAAAGGGTTAACAAACTTTGTAAAATAAGGTTTGATTACATTGGGGGATGTAGTTTCTAAAATATGTTAATTTATGGGAGGTTTCTATTATTTAAGCCCCTCAAAGTCACTTTAGAACTGCAAATTAAAATTAACTATTGGAAATTTTCATGAAAATCTTAAACATTACATCTAAAATTCGAAGCCTTCTAACGTCCGAAAAAAATAAAACTTCCAAAATTATGCCAACATAAAGTGGACATATGGTGAATGTTCATTAATAACAATTTTATTAGATATCCCTATGCAACTTAAAAGCAGAGAAATTCATATTTAAAAAATTGTGATTTATTTTCAAAATTTTCAGTAAATTTTGATTTTTTATAAATAAAGGTAAAACATATTGACTCAAATTTACCATTAACATGAAGTACAATGTGTCACGAGAAAACAATCTCAGAATGACTTGGATAAGTAAAAGCGCTCCAAAGTTATTACCACATAAAGTGACACATGTCAGATTTGCAAAATTAGGCCTGGTCTTGAAGTGGTTAACATGTTTGGCGATCGGTGTATCTCTCTCGTTTCTTATGTCTCCCAAGTGTTCGCCTATATGTTTTCCTTCTCGAATCGTCTTGCCTACATATTGTAGCCCGCAGGAGCATGTAATCAAGTAGATGACTCCTGCAGTTCTACAGTTAATGTAGGGTATAATCACAAAGGTTTGGTTGGTGAAATTTTTGCCCACTTTAAGTGAGCTACAAGCCACACACCCCCTACATCTAAAATTGCCTGTGATATTATTTTTAAGCAAGGTTTAGGGACGTTTGGGTGTCAAAAAACTATGTACGAGGCGATCGCGTAATTTCCATCCCCTCCGGTACGTTATAAGTGGTGTGGCACTAATCTGATCTCCAATTTCAAGGTCCGATTTCAGGATACCCCAATGACCTGCAAGGATGGTTCTCACTTCCCTTTGTGGGCTACAATATGTGGGCAAGACGATTCGAGAACTAAGAAAACGTATAGGTGAACACTTGGGAGACATAAGAAACGAGAGAGATACACAGATCGCCAAACATGTTAATGACATACATAATGGCAAGCCAAGGGTGTTAGCCTTTTCAAGGGATAGAACAGATCCGACATTCCCGCAGAGGGGATGATTTGGACAAAATAAAACTACTCCAAAAGGAATTAGAATGGATCTTTCGACTAGAAACAGAAAAACCGAAAGGCCTCAATGATAGAAGTAGCTGTGTCTGCTTTGTGGGAAGGTAGTTAAATCCCTATACGTCCCACATACATCATTACTCGTGTTGATCGAGCACCTGTGTGCTCATATGCTCGGGTGCTCTGGCCGAGCACTAGGGGGTGCTCGAGTGCTCGGCCGAGCACCCGAGCACAATGTCAATGGGAGTAAACCAGGCACCCCCTGCTCGGAAGAGGGGAGGGTGCCTGGTTTATAGTGGTCCCCCATAAAAATTTAAAAAATGTGACCTGGTATCTCACTGCCGTGGGGCTGGGGTCATCTGCTTTTTTTCACGCTCTCCCCGCCCCTGTCACTGCCTCTGCCCGCCCTCCTCTTTACTTGCATCCTCTGTCTGTTCCAGGCTCTTGCTGAGCCGGCGCATGCGCACTGCATTGCCCATTGTGGGCACAGCATTGGCGTAGCCACTGCGCATGCGTCAGCTCGGGGAGAGACTGGAACAGACGGGGGACGCAAGTGAAGAGGAGGGCGGGCGGAGGCAGTGACAGTGGCGGGGAGAGCGTGATAAAAAGCAGACGAGCCTGGGCTCCACGGCGGTGAGCTCCTGCTCCGGGCACTTCTAATTAGCGTGCGGGGAGGGGACTCGAGCATGGCGCTCGAGTAACACAACAGCGAGTTCGGCCGAGCATGCTCACTCAAAACTAATCATTACGTGAAGTCACTAGAAACATAAGGATACACAAGAGGGCCCATATTCAAATCTATACATATCTGCTAGGAGCATACATTAACGAGTACTTCCATCAACTACTGTACATGTCTTCAGATTAGTGCCAGTGAGGTTCTATTTGAGCTACAAATGTCACAGAAAAAGAGGACATGTCACGTCATCTCCTGGCAAGTAAACATCAACGCCTGTGAGGAACCATGACAAGTTCTAGGAGATATGCAGCTTACCTATCATATTTCAGTTAGGAGGATAGATCTGACCATGTTGTTAACTGATACGGACACTATCAGCATCGGCTATACATGAGAGATCTGTCACTGTGATTTTATTTATTTTAAGCCATCGTCGGCTTATCTCTCTTAGGTAAGCTCCTGCACCGTTACCATATATGAAGAGGCGACTACCTCGTGTTATCCTTGCGCTCTTCCCTGGTAGCGCTGGCATGCCCCCTTTTCTGCATCCTTGCTCCTTATAGGGTCTAAAGTGAACTTTAAAAGCCGATGTTATTTGACCAGGACACTCATAACCAGTGGTGTACCGCCAATGGCGGCAGACTACGCTATCGCTATGGGGCCCGCGAGGTTGGGGGGCCAGGCAGGGCTGAATGGCCCCGCCCCCTCACTTCCTAGTCTTAGGTATCCCCACTTCTCCTGTCTGTCTCCTCACCCCTGCAGTCCAGAGATAGGTCTCCCCCTTCTTCTGCAGGTCTCCTCGCCCCTGCAGTACATGGTGCTGTGGGCTAAAGGACCTTTCTCACGTCATCCACCCATGTTACCAGGGGGGAGGAGCCAGAGGAGCAGAGAGCTGGGTTCCTGTACGGAGATGGGCCAGGTTGGAGTTTGGTAAGGCCTAGCTGTGTATGTGTGTCCCTGTGTGTCTGTCCCCTTGTGTGTGTGTCTGTCCCCCTGTGTGTGTGTGTGTGTGTGCGTGTCTGTCCCCCTGTGTGTGTCTGTCCCCCTGTGTGTGTGTCATTCCTCCTATGTGTGTGTCTGTCCACCTGTGTGTGTGTCTGTCCCCCTGTGTGTGTGTCTGTCCCCCTGTGTGTGTGTCTGTCCCCCTGTGTGTGTGTCTGTCCCCCTATGTTGGTGTCTGTCCTCCTGTGTGTGTGTGTCTGTCCCCCTGTGTGTGTGTCTGTCCTCCTGTGTGTGTGTCTGTCCCCCTGTGTGTGTCTGTCCCCCTGTGTGTGTGTCTGTCCCCCTGTGTGTGTGTCTGTCCTCCTGTGTGTGTGTCTGTTCCCCCGTGTGTGTCTGTCCTCCTGTGTGTGTGTGTCTGTCCCCCTGTGCGTGTGTGTCTATCTCCCTGTGTGTATGTGTCTGTCCCCCTGTGTGTATGTGTTTGTCCACCTGTGTGTGCCTGTCCCTGTCCCTGTGTGTGTCACCGTCACCATGCCCACAGTGTTCCTATCTTTTGACGCAGCTGCATCAGGACGTTCTGTGGGGGCAAGAAGAAGACGGAAGAGGAGGTAGCGCCGCCAGCATGGAGTCCAGGGGAGAGGCACAGAGAGGCACACTTAGGACACAGGTAACACTACTACATAATCTACACTAGTGTTATCTGTGGTTTTACATAGGACTGCAGGTAACACTACCACATGATCTACACTAGTGTTATCTGTGGTTTTACATAGGACTGCAGGTATACACACACATATAAAACTGTCTGTTGTATATATATATATATATATATATATATATATACTAGCAGAAAGACCCGGCTTCGCCTGGGTATATTTCATCTATTTCATTTAATGTTTCTGTGTGTCGTTGCAGAGAGAAAGTCAATGCAGCTGACAGGAGGTGATTTTTACCTTCATTTTTTCAATCCCTATTGGCTGCGGAGTGGGAGGGGGTGTGGTTTAATGGGACACGGGGGGGGGTTAAGTCCTTCATTTCAGGGTGGCCTGAATTATAGGTTAATGCCATGGTAATTTGAAGAAAGACAATGGGTAGCAGTGGAAGAAAACATTGCTTTGCGCGGGTATATTTAATCTATTTCATTTAATGTTTCTGTGTGTCGTTGCAGAGAGAAAGTCATCCTCCCTCCTATCCCTGCAGCTGACAGATGTTGATTTTTACCTTCAATTGTTCAATCTCCATTGGCTGCGGAGTGGGAGGGGTCATGGCCTGACTGAGTCGGGGGCGTGACATTGAAAGACCTAGGGTAGGGTTTTAAGTCCTTCTTTTGATGGTGGCCAGAATTACAGGTCGATGCCATGGTAATTTATGAGGACACGCCATGGGTAACAGTGAAAGAAACCATTGCTTTGCACGGGTATATTTAATCTATTTCATTTAATGTTTCTGTATGTTGTTGCAGAAAGAAATCCAACCTCCCTCCCGCCCCTGCAGCTGACAGAAGTTGATTTTTACCTTCATTTTTTCAATCCCCGTTGGCTGCGGAGTGGGAGGGGGTGTGGCCTTACAGAGACGGAGCGTGGTTTCGCGAGATCTGGGGCGGGGGTCAGAGTGGCATGAATTACAGGTCGATGACATGGTAATTTATGGGGACCCGCAATGGGTAGCAGTGGAAAAAAACATCTTTTATTAGTACTGAATGGTCGTAGTCTAAAATTAGTCAATTTCATCTACGATTATTGTGTGTCATTGCAGAGAGAAATTCACCCTCCCAGCCCTGCAGCTGATTTTTTTCAATCCCCGTTGCCTGCGGAGTGGGAGGGGGCATGGCCTGGCAGAGTTGGGGGTGTGGATTATCAAGATGCTTCGAACGGTTGTAGTCTGAAATTAGTCTATTTCATCTAAAATTTTGTGTGTCATTGCAGAGAGAAATTCACCCTCCCACCCCTGCAGCTGACAGAAGTTTATTTTTCCCTTCATTTTTTCAATCCCTGTTGGCTGCGGAGTAGGAGGGGGCGTGACCTGACACAGTTGGGGGCGTGGCTTAACAAAGCGCTTCGCATAGGTGATTTAATCTATTTCATTTAATGTTTCTGTGTGTCGTTGCAGAATGGCTGCAGAGTGAGAGGGGGCGTGGTCTGACAGAGTTGGGGGCGTGATTTAGCAAGACGATTCGAACAGTTGTAGTCTATAATTAGTCTATTTTATCTAAAATTTTTGTGTGTCGTTGCAGAGAGAAATTCACCCTCCCACCCCTGCAGCAAACAGAAGTTTATTTTTACCTTTATTTTTTCAATCCCCATTGGCTGCGGAGTGGGAGGGGGCGTAACCTGACAGAGTCGGGGGCGTGGATTAGCAAGACGCTTCACATGGGTGTATTTAATCTATTTCATTTAATGTTTCTGTGTGTTGTTGCAGAAAGAAAGTCAACCTCCCACCCATCCCTGCAGCTGACAGAAGTTGATTTTTACCTTTATTTTTTCAATCCCTGTTGGCTGCGGAGTGGGAGGGGGCGTGGCCTTACAGAGTCGGGGTGTGGCTTAGCAAAGCGCTTCGCATAGGTGCATTTAATCTATTTCATTTAATGTTTCTGTGTGTCGTTGCAGAATGGCTGCGGAGTGAGAGGGGGCATGGCCTGACAGAGACGGGGCGTGGCTTAGGAAAAGGCTTCGAACGGTTGTAGTCTATAATTAGTCTATTTCATCTAAAATTTTTGTGTGTCGTTGCAGAGAGAAATTCACCCTCCCACCCCTGCAGCAAACAGAAGTTTATTTTTACTTTCATTTTTTCAATTCCCGTTGGCTGCGGAGTGGGAGGGGGCGTGACCTGACAGAGTCGGGGGCGTGGATTAGCAAGACGCTTCGCATGGGTGGATTTAATCTATTTTATTTAATGTTTGTGTGTGTTGTTGCAGAAAGAAAGTCAACCTCCCACCCATCCCTGCAGCTGACAGAAGTTGATTTTTACCTTTATTTTTTCAATCTCTGTTGGCTGCGGAGTGAAAGGGGGTGTGGCCTGACAGAGTTGGGGGTGTGGCTTAGTGAGACCTGGGGCGGGGGTTTTAAGTACTTCTTTTAGGGTGGCGTGAATTAAAGGTCAATACCATGCTTATTTATGAGCCCACGCAATAGGCAGCAGTGGAGGAAAATATCTTTTATTACTACTGAACTGTAGTAATAGAAAAAAACATCAGTTATATTTATGGTAACCGGAATACCTTTAACAGTGTCAGTAAATAGAAATGGATGAGATCCTCAGCTGCTGATAATTACCTGATTGTTATTGGAAACCTGCCCTCCCCGTGTGTGTCTTTGCAGAGAATGGCAGTTGGAGTTTAAAACCAAAGCTCCCAGTTGTAATGTTGGCTAATGGAGATCATATTTTGGGAATATCTCGGGAACGGTATGTCCTAGAGAGATGAGACCTGGTCTAAAACCTTCCCGGACACCTGATGTACCTGTGTGCCGAATTTGGTGAAAATCGGTCCAGTAGTTTAGTCGCGCATAGAGAACAGACAGACAGACAGAAACTCATTTTTATATTATTACTAGCAGAAAGACCCGGCTTCACCTGGGTATATTTCATCTATTTCATTGAAAGTCATCCTCCCTCCCATCCCTGCAGCTGACAGATGTTGATTTTTACCTCCAATTGTTCAATCTCCATTGGCTGCGGAGTGGGAGGGGTCATGGCCTGACTGAGTCGGGGGCGTGACGTTGCAAGACCTGGGGCGGGGTTTTAAGTCCTTCTTTTGATGGTGGCCAGAATTACAGGTC
Source organism: Rhinella marina (assembly GCA_900303285.1). NCBI lineage: Eukaryota > Metazoa > Chordata > Amphibia > Anura > Bufonidae > Rhinella > Rhinella marina. Next base: position 5,375 of record ONZH01021600.1, on the reverse strand, counting down.
GATGCCATGGTAATTTATGAGGACACGCCATGGGTAACAGTGGAAGAAACCATTGCTTTGCACGGGTATATTTAATCTATTTCATTTAATTTTTCTGTATGTTGTTGCAGAAAGAAATCCAACTTCCCTCCCACCCCTGCAGCTGACAGAAGTTGATTTTTACCTTCATTTTTTCAATCCCCGTTGGCTGCGGAGTGGGAGGGGGCGTGGCCTGACAGAGACGGAGCGTGGTTTCGCGAGATCTGGGGAGGGGGTCAGAGTGGCATGAATTACAGGTCGATGACATGGTAATTTATGGGGACCCGCAATGGGTAGCGGTGGAAAAAAAACATCTTTTATTAGTACTGAATGGTCATAGTCTAAAATTAGTCAATTTCATCGACGATTTTTGTGTGTCGTTGCAGAGAGAAATTCACCCTCCCACCCCTGCAGCTGATTTTTTTCAATCCCCGTTGCCTGCGGAGTGGGAGGGGGCGTGGCCTGGCAGAGTTGGGGGTGTGGATTATCAAGATGCTTCGAACGGTTGTAGTCTGAAATTAGTCTATTTCATCTAAAATTTTGTGTGTCATTGCAGAGAGAAATTCACCCTCCCACCCCTGCAGCTGACAGAAGTTTATTTTTCCCTTCATTCTTTCAATCCCTGTTGGCTGCGGAGTGGGAGGGGGCATGACCTGACAGAGTAGGGGGTGTGGCTTAGCAAAGCGCTTCGTATAGGTGATTTAATCTATTTCATTTAATGTTTCTGTGTGTCGTTGCAGAATGGCTGCAGAGTGAGAGGGGGCGTGGTCTGACAGAGTTGGGGGCGTGACTTAGCAAGACGATTCGAACAGTTGTAGTCTATAATTAGTCTATTTTATCTAAAATGTTTGTGTGTTGTTGCAGAGCGAAATTCACCCTCCCACCCCTGCAGCAAACAGAAGTTTATTTTTACCTTTATTTTTTCAATCCCTGTTGGCTGCGGAGTGGGAGGGGGCGTGACCTGACAGAGTCGGGGGCGTGGATTAGCAAGACGCTTCACATGGGTGTATTTAATCTATTTCATTTAATGTTTCTGTGTGTCGTTGCAGAAAGAAAGTCAACCTCCCACCCATCCCTGCAGCTGATAGAAGTTGATTTTTACCTTTATTTTTTCAATCCCTGTTGGCTGCGGAGTGGCAGGGGGTGTGGCCTTACAGAGTCGCGCATAGAGTTGATAAACTACCATGGCATCAACCTATAATTCAGGCCACCCTCAAAAGAAGGACTTAAAAGCACCCCCCCAAGGTTCCGCTAAACCACTCCTCCAACCCGGTGAGGTCACGCCTCCTCCCACTCCGCAGCCAATGGGGATTGAAAAAATGAAAGTAAAAATCAACTTCTGTCAGCTGCATTGACTTTCTCTCTGCAACGATACATACAAACATTAAATGAAATAGATGAAATATACCCAGGCGAAGCCGGGTCCTTCTGCTAGTATATATATACACATATATATAAATATATATATATATATATATATATCTTAATATTATAAAAATGAGTTTCTGTCTGTCTGTTCTCTATGCGCGACCAAACTACTGGACCGATTTTCACCAAATTCGGCACAAAGGTACATCAGGTGTCCGGGAAGGTTTTAGACCAGGTCTCATCTCTCTTGGACATACCGTTCCTGAGATATTCCCAAAATATGATCTCCATTAGCCAACATTACAACTGGGAACTTTGGTTTTAAACTCCAACTGCCATTCTCTGCAAAGACACACACAGGGAGGGAAGGTTTCTATAACAACCAGGTAATTATCAGCAGCTGAGGATCTCATCCATTTCTATTTACTGACACTGTTAAAGGTATTCCGGTTACCATAAATATAACTTATGTTTTTTTTATAACTACAGTTCAGTAGTAATAAAAGATTTTTCCTCCACTTCTGCCCATTGCGTCGCCTCATAAATAAGCATGATATCGACCTTTAATTCAGGCCACCCTAAAAGAAGTACTTAAAACCCCCGCCCCAGGTCTCACTAAGCCACACCCCTGACTCCATCAGGCCACACCCCTTTCAATCCGCAGCCAACAGAGATTGAAAAAATAAAGGTAAAAATCAACTTCTGTCAGCTGCAGGAATGAGTGGGAGGTTGACTTTCTTTCTCCAACAACATACACAAACATTAAATAAAATAGATTAAATCCACCCATGCGAAGCGTCTTGCTAATCCATGCCCCCTCCGCAGCCAATGGGGATTGAAAAAATGAAGGTAAAAATAAACTTCTGTTTGCTGCAGGGGTGGGAGGGTGAATTTCTCTCTGCAACGACACACAAAAATTTTAGATGAAATAGACTAATTATAGACTACAACCGTTCGAAGTGTCTTGCTAAGTAACGCCCCAACTCTGTCAGGCCACGCCCCCTCTCACTCCGCAGCCATTCTGCAACGACACACAGAAACATTAAATGAAATAGATTAATTGCACCTATTCGAAGCGCTTTGCTAAGCAACGCCCCCAACTCTGTAAGGCCACGCCCCCTCCCACTCCGCAGCCAACGGGGATTGAAAAAATTAAGGTAAAAATAAACTTCTGTTTGCTGCAGGGGTGGGAGGGTGAATTTCTCTCTGCAACGACACACAACATTTTTAGATAAAATAGACTAATTATAGACTACAACCGTTCGAAGCGTCTTGCTAAGCCACGCCCCCAACTCTGTCAGGCCACGCCCCCTCTCACTCCGCAGCCATTCTGCAATGACACACAGAAACATTAAATGAAATAGATTAAATCACCTATGCGAAGCGCTTTGCTAAGCCACGCCCCCAACTCTATCAGGTCATGCCCCGTCCCACTCCGCAGCCAACAGAGATTGGAAAAATGAAGGGAAAAATAAACTTCTGTTTGCTGCAGGGGTGGGAGGGTGAATTTCTCTCTGCAACAAAATTTTAGATGAAATAGACTAATTTCAGACTACAACCGTTCGAAGCACCTTGCTAAGCCACGCCCCTAACACTGTCAGACCACGCCCCCTCCCACTCCGCAAGCAACAGGGATTGAAAAAAATCAGCTGCAGGGGTGGGAGGGTGAATTTCTCTCTGCAACGACACATAAAAATTGTAGATGAAATAGACTAATTTTAGACTACGACTGTTCAGTACTAATAAAAGATGTTTTTTCCACTGCTACCCATTGTGGGTCCTCATAAATTACCATGTCATCGACCTGTAATTCATGCCACCCTCAAAAGAAGGACTTAAAACCCCGCCCCAGATCTTGCGAAACCATGCCCCGGCTCTGTAAGGCCACGCCCACTCCGCAGCCAACGGTGATTAAAAAAATGAAGGTAAAAATCAACTTCTGTCAGCTGCAGGGGTGGGAGGGAGGTTGGATTTCTTTCTGTAACAACATACAGAAACATTAAATGAAATACATTAAATATACCCGTGCAAAGCAATGTTTTCTTCCACTGTTGCCCATGGTGTGTCCTCATAAATTACCATGGCATCGACCTGTAATTCTGGCCACCATCAAAAGAAGGACTTAAAACCCCGCCCCAGGTCTTGCTATGTCACGCCCCCGACACGGTCAGGTCACGACCCCTCCCACTCCGCAGCCAATGGAGATTGAACAATTGAAGGTAAAAATCAACATCTGCCAGCTGCAGGGATGGGAGGGAGGATGACTTTCTCTCTGCAACGACACACAGAAACATTAAATGAAATAGATTAAATATACCCAGGTGAAGCCGGGTCTTTCTGCTAGTATTTATATATATATTAGAGATGAGCGAATCTATTCGCCGCTTCGTAGATTCGTATCGAATCTTGGAATTTTTCAGCTGCGAAGCGAATCCGAATATTAGGTGATTCGCTTCGCTTTTGTACGCATTCGCTACGTAGTGTGTCCTATAAATTATACGCTATTCTATGTATAATTTAGTTACTCTATACGCTGTCGAGTACAAATTCAATTCAGCGATGCAGACTTTTCCCTGGTAGTTACGCTATACGCTGTTGCGTACGAATTCAATTCAGCGACGCAGACTGCTCCCTGGTAGTTCCGCCCCTTTCTCCAGCGCGGGAGGATGACGAGGCAACTCAGGAAATTAAGTTGCGCATTCGTGCGCCTCATCCCTTTTTCCCCCTTTTCAGGTTATTTGGGGAGCCCCTTGAAAGAGGGTTTTTTAAGGAACCTTTGCTGCTTTTTTTTTACCCATTTGGATTACAATTTTACCTATGTGGATTACAAATTGCGACTGAGTTTGGGACTCTGCTCCAGTTCTATGACAAGCGTCAGAAGAAAAGAGACATAAATGTGTCAGTGAGCATACTAGGTAGTAGAGATGAGCGAGCATACTCGTCCGAGCTTGGTGCTCGTTCGAGTATTAGGGTACTCGTAAGTGCTTGCTGCTCGGACGAGTATCTCGCCATGCTCGAGGAAATGGCAACTTCCGCATCGTGCTTTTTTGGCGCCTATAAACACAGCCAATCACAAGCCAGGAGACTCTGCGGTACACCCAGCATAACGTGGGGCCCTTACATGTCGATAGCAGGGGTTGGCTGGCCTGAGCGGTGCTCGGCTTAGATGCTGTCTGGATGTTGTTAGGGATAGAGCTGCTGCGTTTCAGGGACAGTGTTAGGGCCTGCATTTAGTTTTCCGTTAGGCAGGAATCACCCACAAAGAACCCAACAGCCCTTCTAAGGGCTAGAAGACATTTTTTTTGTCTCCTGGCTTGGCTGGCTGGCTGGCACTAGTAGTGCAGCTATCGCCATATATAGCCCCCCTTTTTTTATGTTACATCTCAGTGATACAAATCCATTGCACACAGCAGTGTGGAATCATTCTGTGTGTCACAGTTCAGTACACTCACTATTTTCTGTCCAGGTGACACTTTCTGTACGTCACTGAATACAACCAAGTCTTTTGCTGCCTGTCACGTGTATAGCTTGATCCCAAAAATCTCTGTGTGACATTTGTCTGGGTCGCAGTCTAAATAGCCACCGTCAGTAGGGTGTCAGTTAGCTCTACGATAGTTTCTGCACGTCACGTTCCAAAAAAAAACAAAAATCCAAAACAAAATATATAAAAAAATTAGTTTTTTTGTTGTTTTAGCTCAGTGATACAAATCCATTTCACACAGCTGCGTGTAACCTTTCTGTGTGTCACAGTTCAGCACACTCACTCTGTAATATATTATTATCGTCCGGCACTTCTTAATTTTCTTAGAAATGCTTAAGAATGAGCACAATAAAATGTAAAGAGTTCTTGGTTAAAGATAAAAGTTAAAAAGGATTTAATTTGCTTAAAAAAAGAAAAAGATTACAAAACTTAGGAAGAGAAAAATAGTTAAAACACAGCAAAAGAACAATCAATCAATTAATAAATGAAAAAGAGATTCCCCAAGAAA
>ONZH01021599.1:0-14947 GCA_900303285.1 Rhinella marina | reverse complement strand
TAAGTTGCAGTGCATCTTATAAAGGGAATACTAGCGAGCTCTTCCATAATGGAAGCGCTCACTAGCCTGCAGGAGGAGGGGGAGTGAAGCGCTGGTAGCGCTGTACAGTACTTACCCCTCCTCCTGCTTGCTCTTCCTGAGGCCGGCGCTGCTGTGTCCTGACTGCCTGCAGCATCAGGACATACAGAGCGCCCTCTGACCTGACGCTGCAGGAAGTCAGGTGACTTCAGCGCGGGCCCCTGGAAGAGGAGAGAGTGGGGACACAGCCAGGACCGGAGGTAAGTTTTTTTTTTTTTTCTTGAGACCAAAAAAAAAGAGGTGCTTTTAGCCCTTAGAAGGAGGGCTGTTGGGTTCTTTGTGGGGGATTCCTGCCTAACCAAAATCTAAATTCAGGCCCTAACACTCTCCCTGACAGACAGCAGCTCTATCTCTAATCTTATGCAGGCGGCGTCTGACACGAGCAGCGCGGGACCAGATTCTTATATTCCCAGGTCATCTGATCTGGCCAGCCAATCCCTACTATCGACTTGTAGGGGCCCCACGTGATGCTAGGAGGTACCAAAGACTGTCCTGCATGTTGATTGGCTGAGAAAAGGCGCCTAACATGCCGGAAGAGGAAGATGCCATTTCCTCGAGGATCGTGATATGCTCGTCCGAGTAGTGAGCATATGCGAATACCCTAGGTCTGAAGTGGGGGCCAAAAAAGGGATCTGAAAAGGTGGGGGCATAATGGGGGGGATCTGAAAACGGTGGGGACAGAATGGGGGGGGGATCTGAAAAGGTGGGGACAGAATGGGGGGTCTGAAAAGGTGGGGGACCAGAATGGGGGGGGGGAATCTGAAAAGGTGGATCTGAAAGGAGGGGACAGAATGGGGGAATGGATCTAAAAAGGTGGGGACAGAATGGGGGATGGATCTGAAAAGGTGGGGACAGTATGGGGATCGAAATGGCTGGACAGAATGGGGGGATCTGAATGTGGGACGAATGTGGGGGGGGGGATCTGAAATGGTGGGACAGAATGGGGGGAATCTGAAATGGTGGGACTGAATGGGGACCAAAAAGGGGAGTCTAAAATGGGGGCAAGAAAAGGGGTTCTGACAAGGGGCCAGAAAGAGAGTCCTATATGGGGGCCACAAGAGTATGATATGGGGACAGAAGGGGGGGGTCTGATTGGGGATCTAATTAGAGGTCTGAAGGAGGTCTGATTAGGGGCCTGAAGGGTCTGACTGGGGGTCTAGAGGGGTCTGATTGGAGGTCTAATGGGGGTCTGGTGGTCTGATTGGGGGTCTGATTGAGGGTCTGGAGGTCTAATGAGGATCTGATTGGGGGTCTGGAGGCCTAATGAGGGTCTGATAGGGGGTCTGGAGGTCTAATGAGGGTCTGATAGGGGGGTCTGGAGGTCTAATAGGGGTCTGATAGGGGGTCTGAGGGTCTGATTGGGGCTTTGGAGGTCCACTAAGGGTAGATATGGGAGCTTGGAGATCTAATGGGGGTCTGGAGATGGGGGGGTCTCATCTGGGGTTTTATATGGGGATCTGATCTGAAAAGTAAGGGGGTATTGTTTTTCTGTGTGGTGCCAGTATTTTTAGGGGGGCCGTTTCTGCAGTATAATATTGGGGGCGGGCAGGGTGAGATGTTGAGAAGGTGATAGGATGATGGAAAAGTAGGAAAGTAAGATGTCTGTTAGTTGAACTCTTCAGAGACAAGGCACGGCTGAAAGAAGTCACCATGGCGGTCTGGTCTGACAGGAGAAGAGGAGGAAAGAGAACGTCTACATCAGAGAAGAGAAGTCACTGGATGAAAGAGGTACATATGTGGCGCTGTATGACCCTGTATGTTCTGTAGAGTTGTCTGAAATGTTTTCCAAGTATGTCTTTGAAGGGGTTGTCTTTTTTTTTTGTACGAGCGCTGCCTTCTCTGCTCTGTTAACTGCAAATTCTATGGCGAGCAGGTGAACAGAGCAGAGAAAGCAGCTCTCATATGAGCTCTGCCCTCTCTTCAAACAGCTGATCGTCAGGGTGCCGGAGGACCCCAGCCGATCTGATATTGATGACCTATCGTGAGGATAGGTCATCAGTAGTAAAAAGAGGACAACCCCTTTAACAGTAGGACTGGAGGGAAGGGATTAGGTTGAGAATTTGGCATGGGGGCGTTTCAATATTTGCCTTGGGCATCAGAAAAGCTAGGTGCACCAGCGCCGGGGGAGGGGGGGCACAAGCTGAACTGTTGCTAAAGGCTCATGGGCCCTGGTGCTACGCCCCTGCTTCAGTGATTGTTGTTTACTTTGCTTCACAGGTGGGGAGCATAATGGTTACCTTGCTGTATTGTTTACCGCCCATTTGGGCGTTTGACGTCACTGTTTAGTGACGTGTGCTTCACTATAAATACTTATCTGTACACTTGTATATTCACCTGTTAAGAAAGGCACAACTGCCGAAACGTGTCCAAGAGGACACTGTATAAACCATTTTGATGGAATATGGAATAAAAACCAAGCATTGAGAAACATATCACACGCTTGCTGGGATTTTCTTTACTATTTTACAAGGTTTGCTCCTTCCCGCGCAACGTGGATTCAGGATCGTGTGCCGGCTGAGCTGCTGGATGGTTTTTTGGCAAGCCAGCTTCACTGACTACATTAGCACAATATCACGCTTTTCTGTTTGGATGGCGAATAACGCCGCAAATAGTTATTTAAAAGAACAACCCCACTAACACGGATTCACTGTTTTTTTTTGCAAGTAGACTTCACTGACTACGTTAGCACAATATCACGCTTTTCTGTTTGGATGGCAAATCACGCCGCAAATAGTTATTTAAAAAAAAACAACCCCACTAACACGGATTCACTGTTTTTTTGGCAATTCAACTTCATTGACTACGTTAGCACAATATCACGCTTTTCTGTTTGGATGGCGAATAACGCCGCAAATAGTTATTTAAAAGAACAACCCCACAAACACGGATTCACTGGTTTTTTGGCAAGTCAGATTCACTGACTACGTTAGCACAATATCATGCTTTTCTGTTTGGATGGCAAATAACGCCGCAAATAGTTATTGTAAGGGATCGTATCCTCTCAGGGGGTCGACATCACACAATATCTTCAAAACACGGGGATTTTCAGGTCCAACTCAGTTTTATTTTTCATAAAAACAACACCTGCTCGGCTGGGCTCTGACTAAACATAGTTCAGCTAACTCACCTAAATACATACGCTGTTCACACACAGCTTTTAAGTGTGGCTTCCTCAGCCTTGTCCAACACATAGTCCCCAGCAGCCAAGCTGCCATGTACCAGGCTCACCTGGCTCCTTGCATCCAGCAACGCTTGGACTGGACTGCCATTTACCACAATATCACACATTTTTGTCGCAGTCTCTAGTCCCAGTGACATGATACTTACCGGCTCGGCAGGTAGCTACTGCCGCTGTCTCTCACCACAAATCACATCTTCTATGTCACACGCACAAACAGGAACGGTCTTACCAAACGCCGTCACGGTATCGACACACCCAGTAGATGAGGGCGCTGTCTCTCCAGGGACATCTCCACTGAGGTCCGCCTCCTTTCTCGGGAACTTGGTAACCTCCAGCCCCTGGTTCCTGGTCACGGGATCCCATATCAACTCCTCACTCCCCATGGTTGCCATGGGAAACGCCTTGGTTGCCGACTTTTCCTTCTGACTCTCTAGTCGAACCATTCAAAGCACTCTCTCCATTCCATAGCTGCCGAAACCACGGAAAGTCTGTGCCCAGCACGGATTCACAGTTTTTTGGCAATTCAACTTCCTTGACTACATTAGCACAATATCACGCTTTTCTGTTTGGATGGCGAATAACGCCGCAAATTGTTATTTAAAAGAACAACCCCACAAACACTGATTCACTGTTTTTATGGCAAGTCAACTTGACTGACTACGTTAGCACAATAGCACGCTTTTCTGTTTGGATGGCGAATAACGCCGCAAATAGTTATTTAAAAAAACAACCCCACAAACATGGATTCACAGTTTTTTTGGCAATTCAACAACACTGAAGAATTTAGCACTATATTGCGCTTGTCTATTTGTATGGCGAATAACACCGCAACTATTTCTTTCACATTTACAAGCTGCCAATCACGGATTATATATGTTTTTCCCCAAACACAACCCAAAAGATTTTTTTTTTTAATTTTTTTTTTAATTATTATTAGTTTTTTCTTCTAATGTACCTCAAACAAGGCTCTGACCCTCTTACTTCACTGCAAAACATGAGAGTAGTGGTGCTTCTTTGAATATAGCACCCTAAACAGACTTTAGAACAGAGTACAGTGCTGTATAATAGGCTAACCCCTATGCCCACTCACTGATGCACAGTGTACCAGAATAGCGATTTCACTGCCTGATTTTCTGTCTAGAAATCATCCCTGTTCTATCCCTGCAATTCAGATTATCTATCCCTGATCTCCTCATTTTTTTTCTTTAGTTTTTCTTTCATTTGCCCTATCTCTCCTGACGTCTGTCTCTGGTCTAACATCAATAGCAAATGGCGCTTTCCAGCGCTGCAGAGCTATTTATAGGGCTGGGAAATTGCAGGACCTGGCTGGCTGCTAATTGGCTACATGTCTGCATGTGATCGCATTGTGGGTGTTTACTTCTTTGTCCCAGAAATCCTTCCCCCATGTCATGCCATGTGCTTGCGGCCATTTTAGGAAAAAAAAAAAGATTCGTTACTACGAATTGCCAGGAAATTCGCATTCGTTGCGAATCGAATTTTCCATGACATTCGTAACAAATTCCACTTCGTCAGCTACGATTCGCTCATCTCTAGTGGTCACACTGGTGAGCGCTGTAGCCACTTGCGCGTTCACTTTTCTGAATATAATCACAGCTGGCTAAATTAGCCTATACACCCTACTTGACCCAGATATAAAGTGGACTTATTTATACAATAGTTAAAATACAACTTTTATTTATTGCTTCTAAAATAAACAGTGAGTGGTCCCTATTAAAAATCCTGCTGTCACTGACTGCGGCTCTACTTATATAGTAACCTATAGTGTAACGGTGATGCTGGAAGTGTGCACAATTCCCAGCCCACCACACTTGCTGTTTGTATCAAGCTGAGGCTTGTCCAGTTACATTCACTGGCAAGAGAACCTCCACACACCATCAGACATTCATTACTGAAGACTGATTGTCTTTTGAGGTGCTATACTAAGCAGCATACAGCTAAAGCAGGCTTTAAAACCTTTTCTGGATACTCCTGCAGCAGGGGTAAGGACTTCTGGCTGCAGCGGTTAAGGCAAGGTTGCATCCAGGGAAGAAGCCCAAGCTTCCCTGGCTGCTGCTGACTTCATTTTCCAGGGTAGTTGGTACTGGTGGATCACTGTGGACTGGAAAGTAAATGATAATGTCATCAGCTGACCCAGCTGAAAGGACTGTGGTGGTGGTGGCAATCCAGGGATCAGAGGCTCTGGCTGTGGCTTCTCCCTGAAACGGAGTTTGCCATCTGGTGACTCCTGTATGCAGTGCCCGCATCCTTCGCCTGGTGGTTCCTCCAGCCAAACTTCTGGTGGTGATGCAGGTACCAGGGGCTTTGACAATAACGTTACCATGGTAGCAAAGGGGCCTTTCAGGGATGCCATGGGGGTATATTCCAACTGATCCCCCACATACATGCTGTGACGGGGTTGGGGCAGGTACGGCCGTTTCACTGACCCGCGCCCCTCAAAATACTCCTTGCCATCCTCATCATCCGCCAGGAAGCCACAGCCTCGCTCCACTGAAAACCATAGGACGGTTCCCTTACGCTGCTCCAGTGTAGGGTCTACCGGCCTCAGATGGTCCAGTACTTGGATGACCCAGTCCTCCACCGCATTCTTGTAGTCCCATAGGGTCTGGGCTTGGGCCGTCACTCATGCAGGCACAATGGGATTCTGCCACATGGAAGGTGTTGTTTTTGCTCTCCTCCTGGGTGGCGAAGTGCATGCTCAAGCCGCCTCCGCCGCACCAGCCAGCAAGGCGAACATCGAGTCAGGAGCCGGGGAGACTGTCTTGCACAATTGTGACGCTCTGATCTCTGGAGCGGGCAGTGGTTCGGAGTACTCGTTACCAAACACCATCTCCCCTCACTTTGGTCACAGTTGTTTCGCTATGCTGTGGTATCTTGTTCACCGCTGGCTTGAACTGGAGAGGAGGGTGGAGTAATGAGGGAGGAGTCTTCACTCCCTATATGTGCAAATAGTTAGTTCCCGCTGGGCCGGGCTGGTTTTTCTGCTTCTGAGGAGGGCGTATCTTCACTTTCCTGCTCTCGAGGGGGCGTATCGTCATTTTCCCGCTCCGGGGAGGCAAGAAGAATGTGTACGCTGCATACGTTGCATATGTAGCGTTAGTGTTCAAAATTTTAAGAACATTTACAAATAATATGAAGCGAATCTGAAAAAATCCACATTCGCTTCGGAGTAGGAAATTTGTAAGATTCATAACAAATCTATGAAGCGGCGAATAGATTCACTCATCTCTACTCCTGGCTAAGTTGCTGGTACTAAAGTCCCTTCCTTGGTTGACTCTGCACCTTTCGGAGAACTGATGGCTTGTGACAAGCCAAGATGGAGAGCCCCAAGCTGTCATTACGTCTCCAAAAAGGCCGTACCAGCCCTGCACACGTATGTGGATCAGAAGGTAGGCCAGTCTTTGAGCCTGTCGGTGTCTGGTTCATGGCAGCGCCAACATGTGAAGCTGTAACTATGGTCAAGGACAATATATGTCCTTTACGGCACACTGGGTAAATGTAGTTCCTGCCCAGGCACACCAGCAACTGTGCCAGATAATGGCAATGCTGCCTTCCTGTTCTCGAGCTATGAGTCCTGCACCAATGTCCTCTTCTGCCTCCTCATCCTCAACCTTGTACTGAAGATCAGAACCATGGTCACCGACAATGGGAAGAACACTGTGTCGGTGCTGGATAAAGGAGGGCTGACCCGTGCACCCTACATGGTGCATGTCTTTAAACTAGTTGTGAAGCGGTTCCTAAAGTCTTTCACCCAACTGCAAGACATCTTGAACCTGGCCAGGAATCTGTGCAGGTACCTCAGCCAGTCTTACACTGTGAGGAATGCCCACCTTGAGCGTTCCCCAACATCGCGTGATATGCAACGTTTCCACCTGTTGGAACTCCGCCTTCAACATGTTGGACTGACTTTATAAGCAGAGGAAGATCGTGAATGATTTCTTGATGATGCTGGTGGACAGGAGTACCTCCCTGTTTAACTTCAGCTCAGCTCATGCGACAGAGGAGGACATACACACACAAGCAATGTATACAGAAATGGGTGGTTTATCTGCACAAGTGACAGGGCAGGAGCAGAAGGGCTGGTGGGTGATAAGGAAGATCAGGCAGATGACCCCAAAACACCGTGGCAGTGTGCATTGGAGATGGAGGCAGGGAGTCTCCCCGAATCTCTTGCGCAAATTGCCAGATGCATGCCAAGTTGCCTGTGTAGTGACAGCCGTATCATCACTATTCGGGGAATGATTACTGGCTCTCCACCCTCGTTACTGTTTCAAAATGGGGGCCTTTTTTCCACTTGCTGAGGGATAAAATAAACTCAACTACTATTGAGACATTCTTTGTAGTCAGTTGGCCGCTGCCTATGTGCACCATCATCCAGGGGCGTAGCTAAAGGCTCATGGGCCCTGGTGCAAGAGTTCAGCGCTGGTGCACCTAGCTATTCTGCCGGCCAAGTCAAAAATTGAACTCCCCCCTCCCATGCCAAATTCTCACCCTAACCTTTTCCCTCCTAACATTACGTATATCACTACAGAACATACAGGGTAAGGCTACATTCACAAGTTGTTTTTGCAGCCTCCGATCTGCATATTTTGCGGCTCAGATGCAGACCCATTCACTTCAATGAACACTGCGTGCTGTCTGCATCTGTATGTCCATTCCTATTTTTGTCCATTAGCAGACAAGAATAGGCATAGTTACAGTGGATCTGCAAAAAAAAAAACGGATGCCATACGGAACATCATCCATTTTTTGCGAATACGCAATTTGCAGACTGCAAAACACAATGTTCGTGTGAATGTAGCCTAATACAGCACCCCATACCTCTTACATCCAGTGACGTCTCCTCTGATGTAGATGTTCTCTTTTCTCATCTTCTCCTTTCAGACCAGACGCCATTTTTCAGCCATTTCTCATCTCTGCAGTTTGACAGAAAATCTTAGTTTACTACTTTTCCATCATCCTCCCATCTTCTGGACAAATAATCCTACCACCCCCAGTACTGTGCCACTAGTACCACACAGATAGTGCCCTTCAATAATTATTGGCACACAGTGTCCTAAAATAACTGCGCCCAGCAAATAGTGTCCCGTAATAGTGTAAACATAACGTCCCCCAGAAATAACTGCGCTGATACTGTGCCAGGGTGCCCCCCAAAATCCTAACTAACAATTCTCTGCTTGTTAGTAATAGTGCCCCCAACAGTACTAATGTCCCCACTGTGCCCCAGAAGTAATAATGCTTCCAATGTGCCAGTAAGAAGTGCCCAATAATGTGCCAGTAAGAAGTGCTCCCCACCCATTGATGCCCCCCAAATTATGTGTCAGTATGAAACGCCCCAATAATGCGCCAGAAGTTCCCCCCATTGATTCCCCCCAAAATCATGTGCCAGTAAGCAATGCCCCCAGTGCCCCCATGTGCCAGTAAGAAATGCCCCAGTGCCCCCATGTGCCAGAAAAATGCCCCCAGTGCCAATAAAAATGCCCCCAGTGCCAGTAAAAATGCCACCAGTGCTCTCATGCCATAAAGAAATGCCCCCAAGTGCCAGTAAGAAATGCCCCCAGTGCCAGTAAGAAATGCCCCTCAGTGCCCCCATGTGCCAGTAAGAAATGCCCCCAGTGTCCCCATGTTCCAGTAACAAATGCCCCCAGTGCCCCATGTGCCCAGTAAAAATGCCCCCAGTGCCCCCTTGTGCCGGTAAAAATGCCCCATGTGCCAGTAAAAATGCCCCCAGTGTCCCCATGTGCCAGTAAAATGCCCCCAGTGCCCCCATGTGCCAGTAAAAATGCCCCCAGTGCCCCATGTGCCAGTAAAAATGCCCCCAGTGCCAGTAAAATGCCCCCAGTGCCCCCATGTGCCAGTAAAAATGCCCCAAGTGACAGTAAAAATGCCCCCAGTGCCCCCATGTGCCAGTAAAAATGCCCCCAGTGCCCACATGTGCCAGTAAAAATGCCCCCAATAGAGCTCCGGTCCGTGACTGCTACAATAAAAAAACAAACACTTATACTTACCTCCATGGAGCTGGCAGCGATGCGATGCAGGCCTCTTCCGGCCTGTGTCCCGCGCTGTATGGCTCAGGCGGCGCAATGACGTCATCGCGCTGCACGAGCCAGCCTCTGATAGGCTGCAGGCCTAGTGGGCAGGTGAGACACCTCTCCCTCCCCTGCCCCGCAGTACAGGCATCTGTATCGCCGAGTTTGCTCTGGACAACCTTTCCTGCCTGGCCAGTAGTGTGGTATCACAGAGGGTGTTTAGAGCAGCGTGGGACATAGCTACTGCAGTGTCCCACATATAGTGTGAAAGGGACACAGCAAATTGTCTATAACTGTGTATTTATAATAGCCATGTCACTGTAATTATTATCTTGTCATTATTTGCTGCAAGGAAATACTATCTAGGCTGAGTACACCATTACACCATTCCAACACTAGGTGGTGCTGTTTCCTCATATATATATATATATATATATATATATATATATATATATATATAACCATGTAACTGGTTAAGACCAGAGTAGACCAGTCAGAGAGTAAGGAGAGAAACATCTTAAGTCAAGTGCTGGAGGAGAAACTGGAGTTGTTATCCAACCTGAGGCTGCCAATTTATCTGACCCTGGCCAAGTTAGGTTGCGTTTGGCACTCACCATACCAAGCCACTAGGAACCCAGCTGTAAATGGATAGAAGGAAGACCAGCCTAGGTAATAGCTGAATTTATGCATTATGGACTTTAGCTGGCACCTGTGTGTTGAAGATTTAGCCTCCGGTATCAGCACACGATTGAAAGACTATAAGTGCACACAGTTGTATTTATGGCCAGAGTGGGTATAGTTTCAGAACAATTCGTGATCGACGTAATTTGGAACTGTGTAATTATGTTTATAATGACTCTCTACCTAGGGACAGGTATGGACGAAAAAAGACCAGAAGAGGTGGACACAGACACCACAGATGGCGCAAGGAAATCGCAATACAGGGCCCAACGGAGCAGACCACAGAGAAAAAAAGCACTGTGGTAAATATTTCTTCGACAAATATAACCAATGTACAGAGAGAAGTTCTGGAAAAAGGCCTATCATACTGTCCGACCACCAGAGTTGATTGGTTTCAATTGGAGTGTGAACTATTTTGTTTTTTTAGAAACATCAAACTGAGGGTTTGGTTTGTGGACCACACAGTGGGGGAGGGGGTGGTGGTGGACTCCACCCGACTTACCCTTAAAGGGATGGGACTCAGCAACCCCAGTCAATTTACACCTATCATCAACTCACCATCAGTGGAGACGTTTATTCGGGCTGTTCAGACTGATATACAGAATCTCAAAATCAACAGTCAAGATGTATTATTAAAACACCCGAATATGTCGTCTACACAGATGGTGGCTTTGGATGAATTAAAACAAAATCCGTTTATCACCATTAAGCCAGCCGATAAGGGGGGCGCGGTGGTGATAATGGATACGGTGAAATATGAACAGGAAATTATGAGACAGTTGAGGGACGATCAGGTTTATCTTTGTACTGACAATGACCCAAAATTTGCTATAATGAAAGAACTACGTGAGTTACTAAGTGGGGCCCTGGCACTTAAGATTATAGATGAGGGTTTGTATGTCTTTTTGTGGAATGAACATCCTAGGACACCTGTGATCTATGTGCTGCCTAAGATCCATAAAAGTTTGATAAACCCTCCGGGCAGGCCGATTGTCTCGGGTAGAGATTCTATTTTTTCCAATCCAGCTGTCTTCCTGGATAAGATCTTACGTAAATATGCCACCAATACGAGATCTTACATCAGGGATACTGGGGATTTCCTTGGAAAGATATTGGATTTGGAAATACCGAGCTCGGCCATTTTGGCATCCTTTGATGTCACGAGCCTCTACACCTCTATAGATCACAATAGAGGTGTGGGGGCCGTGGCTAAATGCCTAGAGAGAGACGATTGTCCCAGTGAATTACTAGTATTTGTGATCACACTGTTGAACTTGATCCTTAGGAGAAATTATTTTATCTTCAAGAAGAAATATTACACACAACTGCGGGGGACCGCGATGGGGTCCAATGTGGCCCCCACATACGCCAATATTTATATGGCACATCTGGAGGAGGAGTACGTCTATGTATCGCCCCATTTCGAACACGTTGTGGGATGGTGGCGGTACATAGACGACATTTTCCTCATTTGGAAGGGTTACTTGGAAGCTCTGATGTCATTCCATGAATATCTGAATGGAATGGATCCAGACATAGGATTCACCCTGGTGCACTCCACCAAATCCGTACAATTTTTGGACACCACAGTCAAAAAAGCTGATCAGGGGTTAATTACAGACATTTTCATGAAACCTACTGATTGCAATAGCTTATTAAGGTATGAGAGTGCGCATCCCAAGGCGATGGTTAATTCGTTGCCGAGGAGTCAGTTTTTACGGGTGTCCAGAATTGTGCGTGATCCGGAGGTAGTGGAAACCAGAATGGACGATATGGTGAAGAAGTTTCTGGCTAGGGGTTATCCTAGGAAGCTAGTCAGTGGACACAGACGTGCCGTTATGGAGAAGGGGGGAAGGAACCCTAATAAGAAACACTCTGTTTATAAGGGGCCGCGTATCCCTTTTGTCTCTACACACTCTGAACAGAGTGGTGAGATTAATGAAATCATTAGGAAGCATTGGCCCATTCTAGCGGTTAATACGAATATTCAGGAGTTCCAGAATCCTCCACTCATGTCATTCAAAAGATCCCCTAACTTGAAAGATCACCTGGTCACTAGTGAGATCAAAAGAACTGAAAGTGATAGACAGACATATATTGGACGCAGACGGACAGGATGTTTTCCCTGTCTAGCCTGCGTAAATTGCCAATATATGAAGAAAACTGAATCTTTCATTGGCCCACGTACAGGCGCTGTATACGACATTAAGTACCTGTTGACATGTAATTCCACCCACGTCATTTATGTGGTGATGTGCCCATGTGGGTTGTGGTATGTGGGGGAGACTACCCTGGATGCCAAGACCCGCATGGTGCAACATAGATACTCGATACGCAAAAAACGTAGGGATCTCCCGGTCCCTAAACACTTTGTGGAAGGGGGGCATTCTGAAAAGGATTTTAGGTTTATGTTAATAGACCATGTTCCCCTACCAAGGAGAGGGGGCGATAGGGAACGTATTCTTAAAAGAAAGGAATTAGAGTGGATACACAGACTGGGGACACTGAAACCTAATGGTCTCAATGTAGACTTTAATTTGTCTGTGTATCTGTGAAAAGAATGACGTATACGCATATGTCTGTGGTGGTCTGTCCTCTGTAGCCTTGATGTAGGTTTCACGTTCGGTGTGACTCCTTTTTGATCTGTAAGCTTGATAATGATACTATTATCTTTGCTTTATTTATAGATTTCGATGATCTTTCTGATGAATAAGAAGAGCATCAGGATGGGGAAATACCATATGTATTTTTTTATATTTATCTTTTTATACTGTACAGTGTCCGGAATACCTGTATTAATTTGTCCATATGATCTGTACTTATAATTCCCTTACATACGGGGTATAGAGTTCACCAGCGATAGTGGCTATATTTGAATATCATCTCTTGGTACTGTCTCTGGCAGGTTAATACCTTTATAGAAGGAATGGTCAGGGTGGGTGCCTTTCCGGGTAGCGGATCTAGTCGGTGGAGACGGGCATTGACACCATTGCCAATGTCCGTACTCCAGTGACATGAGGACTGAACGGTTGACCCATGGGCTGACTGTTCATTCCTCGCACTGCACCCGCGGGCCACAGTGTTCATGCGCGCCCTGACATGGGGTGTGCTTGTGCACTATACGCCTGATGACCGAAGTCAATATTCTCTCATATGTCTGCGAGTCGGACCTGTTGGTCCAATTATGCCACTTAATTATAGTGAACTTTTATCACCCGATCCATATTACTGTTTAGAACAGACAGGGATTCCCATGACGTACACGAGAGGGAGGGATTACCTCCTCCACTCCGTGACGTCAGTGGGAGTGAAGTCATGTGGCACCACACGTGACTAAGTACAGTCACGTGATCGGAGGACCCGCGCATGCGCGGATTGTTCACAGGGACGCCGGACTTCACCCGATACCTTAGGTATTTTCCCCATCTTAGATATCTCTAGATTGACAGTGGTTTTAAAGTTTTAATATAGCACAGTGCACTGATATTATGCCAACACTGGACACTGTATAGGAGATGGCCAGAATTAGGCTGATCCTTAAGGTTGATCGTACACAATGAATGATAGGAGCACTGTTATACTGTTGTAGGATTGTATTTATATTGTACACAAGATTTGATGTGTTTCATTGATCACATGATATGTGTCACATGATTGTTTAACTCCGCCTATATTCACTATATATTGACATTGTCACACTGAATTTACTATGCTTGAGAAAGGTATCATTGAGAATACCGAAACGTTGCATCTTTTTTTGGAATAAAGTC
Source organism: Rhinella marina (assembly GCA_900303285.1). Taxonomy (NCBI): domain Eukaryota; kingdom Metazoa; phylum Chordata; class Amphibia; order Anura; family Bufonidae; genus Rhinella; species Rhinella marina. The sequence goes on along the minus strand of ONZH01021599.1, from coordinate 1,190 downwards.
CGTTTTCACAGATTGGAGTGCTGCCTCGCTTTTGAATTATATATATATATATATATATATATATATATATATATATATATATACATATATATATCCATGTAACTGGTTAAGACCAGAGTAGACCAGTCAGAGAGTAAGGAGAGAAACATCTTAAGTCAAGTGCTGGAGGAGAAACTGGAGTTGTTATCCAACCTGAGGCTGCCAATTTATCTGACCCTGGCCAAGTTAGGTTGCGTTTGGCACTCACCATACCAAGCCACTAGGAACCCAGCTGTAAATGGATAGAAGGAAGACCAGCCTAGGTAATAGCTGAATTTATGCATTATGGACTTTAGCTGGCACCTGTGTGTTGAAGATTTAGCCTCCGGTATCAGCACACGATTGAAAGACTATAAGTGCACATAGTTGTATTTATGGCCACTTTGTGCCCTCCGGGAAGAGTGGACTGCTTTTTGCATATTTAAGGCACCCATGAAACAGTGGTTCAGAAGTATTAATGCCTGCCCTGTGGGGTTGCTCATATGAAAGACTGAAACTACATTGTACTATCCTAAACTAGGCCTAGATCAGGTGGATTATCATCACAAGTGGATTATAATATGTGAATTACTCTCATCCTAAGAGCAATATTATCTCTCTACTAAAATCAACCAGTAACCAGCCTAAGGAGGATTTTTCCTGCAGCATTCTCATTATATATCAAGTGGATTATTTATAACCTGTATGAGACCCCTTTGCAAGACAAAGAGTAAAAAGTTTATTGTTCATACAAGCTGCTTCCTCATCATTACTACTATTACAGGTGTGTCTACCTTAAGACACTGGCATCACGAATAACCAGGACCCAGCCGACTGACACGGTCAAATTTACCACCAAGGGCACCTCGTCTGACCATCCGGTGGAGTCCTGCGTACGGAGTGTGCCCCGAGGGAAGTCGTGTCCACCCTCCACGCAACTGCACGTCGGTCCAGGGGACGCTACTGAAAACCGTGAGTAAACCATCGGCAACACCACACTGTGACATATCCCTGACGCTCACGTGTTTCCCCTGCGGTACCGGCTCGCTGCACTACTCCAAAGAGGATTTGCCTTTCCACCTAAAATGTTGAGACTAACCTCTGTAAAAATGAATTATGCGTGGATCAGCCAGGATTTTCACATGCCAGTGCCTGATGCATCAAACTAGATC
>ONZH01021598.1:0-34619 GCA_900303285.1 Rhinella marina | reverse complement strand
AAATGGATTTGTATCACTGAGATATAACAATAAAAAAAAAGGGTTATATATGGCGATAGCTGCACTACTAGTGCCAGCCAGCCAAGCCAGGAGACAAAAAAAATGTCTTGTAGCTCTTAGAAGGGCTGTTGGGTTCTTGGGAGATCACTCCTGCCTAACAAAGAACTAAATGCAGGCCCTAACACTCTCCCTGAAACGCAGCAGCTCTATCCCTAACGACATCCAGACAGCATCTGAGCCGAGCACCGCGGGCAGTCACTAGTATATTCCAGGGTCACCTGATCAGGCCAGCCAACCCCTGCTATTGACATGTAAGGGCCCCACGTGATGCTGGGTGTACCGCAGAGTCTCCTGGCTTGTGATTGGCTGAGTTTATAGGCGCCAAAAATGCACAATGCGGAAGTTGCCATTTCCTCGAGCATGGCGAGATACTCGTCCGAGCAGCGAGCACTTACGAGTATCGTAATACTCGAACGAGCACCAAGCTCGGACGAGCATGCTCGCTCATCTCTAGTTAACAGCAAACTAAACCTCAATATACATTACTCTGATTCTGAAGTTTACAGAAATACCCCATATGTGGTGGTAAACGTCTCTATGGGTTTGTGGCAGTGGTCAGAAGGAAAGGAGCACCATACGGATTTTGGAGTCAGATTTTGCTAGAATGGTTTTTAGGCACCATTTTGAAATTGAGAGACCCTGACGTACCCCTACAGTGGAAACCCTCAAAAAGTGACCCCATTTTGGAAACTACACCCTTCAAAGAATATATTAAGGGGGGTACTGGCCACTTTGACCCCCTAAGCGTTTTACGTAATTTGGAAACACTTGGCTGTGAAAATAAAAAGTTTCATTTCTTCCAATAAAATGTTGCTTTAGCCCCAAATTTTTCATTTTCACGAGGGGTAACAGGAGAAAAGCACCCTTTAATTTGTTGCCCATTTTCTCCTGAATACGGCAACACCCCATATGTGGTGGTAATCTGCTGTGGGGGAACATGGCAGGACTCAGAAGGAACAGAAGGAGCGCCATATGAATTTTGCAGCACAGATTTTGATGGATTGGTTTGCGGGAGCCATTGATTTTTATTTTTTTGAGTTATTGTCTTATGTGGGGGCTCACTTTTTGCGGGATGAGGTGACGTTTTCATTGGTACCATTTTGGGGTACATAAGACTTTTTGATCGCCTTCTATTACACTTTTTGTGAGTTTTTTTTTAAATTTTTTTTACAGCATTCACCTGGGGGGGCCATCTCATTTAATATTTTTATAGAGCAGGTTGTTACGGACGCGGCGATACCCAATATGTCAAACATTTTTATTTTTGGAAAGTTTTACACATTAGATGCATTTTTGAACAAAATAAAATCTTTTTTTTGTGTTGCTATTTTCTGAGAGCCATATTTTTTTATTTTTTGGGCGATTGTCTCAGGTAGGGTCTACATTTCTGCGGGACGAGATGACAGTTTGATTGCTACCATTTTGGGGTAAATACGCCTTTTTGATCGCCTGCTATTACACTTTTTGTAAGGGAAGGTGACCAAAAAAAGTCTGTTTTGGCAGTTTTTTTTTTTTACTGCGTTCACCTGGCGGGGTGGATCATATGATATTTTTATAGATCCGGTCGATACGGACGCGGCGATACCTAATATGTCTATTTTTATTTTTTTCACTATTTTTTACAATTTTTTAATATTATTTTGTGAAAAGGACGATTTTTTTTGGAACTTGAAACTTTTTTGTAAAACTTTATTTTTTCACTTTTTTTTCACTTTCTTTTTTTACACTTTTTTAACTTTTGGGGTCTGATCCCGTTTAGAATGCATTACAATACTTCTGTATTGTAATGCATTGGCTGGAAGTGTATTACACACAGTAATACACTTCCAGCTTACTGCCTGTGAGATCCAGGGGGCTGGATCTCACAGGCTTCCGTAGATAGCAGCCGGATGCCTAAGGATGCTATCTAAGCCATCGGGTCCCCGCGCTGGACACCCCTTCCGACCACCCACATCGCATGTGCCGTGGTCAGCGCTGACCGCGGCACATGAAGGGTTAATACGCCTGCATCGGTGTTTTCACCGATGCGGGCGTATGCAGCAGGGGTCCGGCTACTGGGAACAGCCGCCCCCCCGCAGCTGATCGGGCGGGCGCAGCTCCTGCACCCGCCCGATCAGCGCGCCATAGTACTACGGCGCTGGTCGGGAACTTACTTCCCGCATTGCCATACATGTACGGCGCTGGTCGGGAAGGGGTTAAACTCACTTTGCTCCGTTAATAACTGCCCAACTGCCCACAATGAGGTGGAGTCCTCAGATCAGGGGCGTTGCTAGGGTCTCAAAAGATCCGGGGCCCAAGCCCCAGTGCATATGGCCCAATGCATACGTCGACCGAACGGCCCCCACCTTCCGCAGCAGCACATACCTCTCACATCCAGAGCCTCCAGGTGACGTCTCCTCTGATGTAGATCTTCTCTGTCATCATCTTCTCCATTTGGTCCGGACAACTTCTCTCAGCCGCCTCGTCTCTGCAGAGTGTGACAACAGACATCTTAGCTTCCTCACATTTCTATCATCATCCCCTAACCTGGAGTCCCCACAGTGTTATCCTGCTGCTCGCTGTGCCCCCCCATACCCCAAATACTATCCTGAAGAAATATCAGTGCTCCTCATAGTCCAACCAATAGTATTTCCCTTCTACACTGACCCCAGTACTGATAATGCTCAGTACAGTATTTATACTGTTCCCTACTGTTATACAGCTCACCCTGAAGTGCCCCCAGTATTTATATTTATATCAGCCACTCCTCTTATAACGCTCCAGCCCTGATATAACCTCCAGAGACATTACATCATATGTGACATATCAGCCGCTCCTCTTATAATGCTCCAGTACTGATATAACCTCCAGAGACATTACATCATATGTGACATATCAGCCGCTCCTCTTATAATGCTCCAGTACTGATATAACCTCCAGAGACATTACATCATATGTGACATATCAGCCGCTCCTCTTATAATGCTCCAGTACTGATATAACCTCCAGAGACATTACATCTAGAGATGAGCGAATCATTGAAAAAATTATTCGCCGAACATTCGCCGAACTTTTCCTAAAATTTGTGTATTCGATGAATAGATTTGTTGTATTTGCGTACAAAATATATGTTATTATGTGCTATTAGCAAACATTCGCTCACTAATAACGATCGTTCATTTACAAAATGTACGCAACTTCTTAAAAGACGTACGCATGAGCTTAGAAATAGCTTACGAATCTCAGCGTACTATATTGTCTAAGCGATTACGTAATATGCAGGCACAAACGAGGAGAGGCCGCGGCGTGCACTCCTCAAAGGCAGAGCAAATATTCGAGACACATATATGGTAAATAGTGCAAATACATTATTATAAGTATAATATAAACATGTTAAATATCACCTACCTAGTATGCTCACGGACATGTTTAAGTCTCTTTTCTTCTGACGCTTGTCATAGAACTGGAGCAGAGTCCCAAACTCAGTCGCAATTTGTAATCCACATAAAATTTGGATTGTAATCCAAATGGGTAAAAAAATAGCAGCAAAGGTTCCCTTTAAAAAACCCTCTTTCGAGGGGCTCCCCAAATAACCTGAAAAGGGGGAAAAAAGGGATGAGGCGCACGTATGCGCAACTTGGATAAATAAACTTTTTTTGATGGGGGGAGTCCTAACAATCCATGGCCATCTGGGTGAGGACAAACGCGGGGCAAGAAAACTAAAAACAAGGGCCAACTAGTGCCCACCCTTCAGGATAAGTCCATGTTGTGGCTCCCATAAAAACTGCTGGAATTACTTAAAGGCCAGCAGGTCCTCCTCACTGATGCTGGAGCTAAAGGACATGAGAGGGCTCCTGCCTCATCATGAAAGTGGCCCTGGCTGCGGCAGCAGACCCCCGCCGACCTCTCAAGGATGGTCTTTTTGGTGACTGGGCTGTCAAACTGGCAAAGGCAGTGGTAACTTTGGCCCTGCCCATCACTCTGTAGTGGCCAGATCCTCCTGCCGGCATACCAGGTGACAGAATCTCCGGCTGTAACGGTAATGGTAACGGTCTTCCACGAGCGGCGGACTGTGCGGCCTCCAACTGCCATGGGCATGGCAGTTGGTAGTGGTACTGTACCACAGTTGGATGGTACACGAAAGTGTTCGTGGTCATCTGTCCCACATGAAGAATCGGTGGTATCGGTGGCGGCAAATCAGGAATCAGGGGTTCCGGCTGATCCTGACCTTGGGATTTCTCTTTAAATCTCAAGATCTCAAGGTCACAAGCCTCTTCTGCGGCCTGGGCCTCCTCATTCCAGTCTTCCGGGGGCGCTGAAGGAGTAGGTGTTCGCTTTAAGATTTTCACCCCAGTAGCAAAGGGGCCTTGGAGGCTCTTCATGGGGGTATACTCCAAGTAATCCCCTGCGTGGAGATTGTGGCGTACGGGCGGAAGATACAGCCGCTTAACCGAACGGCGGTTAACATATAATTCCTCCGCCGTCTCCTCATCGCCGATGAAACCGACTCCCCGCTCCACGTTGAACCAAATAACGGTTCCCCTTCGGAGCTCCAGCTTAGGGTCACCGACCGTGGGTGCTCCAACACCTGAACAACCCACTCCTCCACCAGCTTTTTATATTCCCAGAGGGTCTGGGCGTTCCGGGTGACAGCCTCAGGGACCATCAAATTCTGGCGTAAGGAGTAGTCCTTGTACGGCGGAGCGGGAACTCCTGCCGCCTCCGCCTTGTCAGCCAGTGGAGTCACCACCTCAGCAGGCACCTCATCCGACTTCCTGTTGAGTTGTGAGAGATAGATCTCCGGTTCCTTCTCATCATATGGGTTGTCTGCCCACAATATGCTTCCCCAGTCAGGACCTCGCTGTCTTGCCGCCATCTTACTCTGCTGACTTGCCACGTCTTCCTCGCACGCTGGAGAAGTGGGCGGAACTACCAGGGAGGAGTCTGCATCGCTGAATAGAATTCGTACGCAACAGCGTGTAGAGTAACTACCAGGGAGGATTCTACGCAACAGCGTATAGAGTAACTAAATTATACGTAGAATAGCGTATAATTTAGCGGGCAAACTACGTAGCGATGCGTACAAAAGCAAAGCGAATCACCTAATATTCGGATTCACTTCGCAGCTGAAAAATCCCAAGATTCGATACGAATCAACGAATCAACGAATCGCTTCGCTCATCTCTAATTACATCATATGTGACATATCAGCCGCTCCTCTAATAATGCTCCAGTACTGATATAACCTCCAGAGACATTACATCATATGTGACCGATATCAGCCGCTCCTCTTATAACACTCCAGTGCTGATATAACCTCCAGAGACATTACATCATATGTGACTGATATCAGCAGCTCCTCTTATAACGCTCCAGTGCTGATATAACCTCCAGAGATATTTACATCATATGTGACTGATATTAGCTGCTCCTCTTATAATGCTCCAGTGCTGATATAACCTCCAGAGACATTTACATCATATGTGACATATCAACCGCTCTTCTTATAACGCTCCAGCACTGATATAACCTCCAGACACATTTACATCATATGTGACATAGCCGCTCTTCTTATAACGCTCCAGCACTGATATAACCTCCAGAGACATGACATCACATGTGGGGGATGAGGGGCTGGGAAATTTTGGAATGCCACTGATGAGAGGGAATGGGGGGAGGGTTGAGGGGGTCACTGGGAGACATGACTTCTTAGAAGCTCTGTGTAAAGTAAAGTTGAGATAGTCAGTGGGCAGAGGTCTGTGAGGGGCTGGAACACCAGGGGGGACACAAGATGTGCAGGGGCAGTAGCTTCAGGACTCCTAGCTTTCCTCCCACAATAACTTACCCCATTGCTGCTGTGTGGATTAGGAGGTCAGAAGGGGCAGCTTCTCTATTATCTCCTGCTGCTGCCTCGGCTCGTCTAGCTCCGCCCCCTCCTCACACAGGATGGAATATCACACTGCACAGAGGAGGGGGGGAGCTGTCTGCTCATGTGGGGTCCCTGAAGTTTACTTTGGAGAAAGGAACAAGCCCTGCAAGGTACTGTGCTGTCCCTTTCCCCAAAGTAAAATGTGTGCCAGTGCTGCAGTCCAGCCCCTGATAACAGCCGTGCTGCACAGTAAAAGACTGGCAGGCAGTACATTCGGGGCCTGGGACATAACATCCGGGGCCCAGGCCCCGAATGTTTTAGCCTAATGATGCCCCTGCCTCAGAGTGAATGCAATGGCATTTAAACAAGCCCGCTGCCATGCCATTCAACTGTATGGGAAGTATACAGCTCTCACCTAGCAATACCATACAGTTGAACGGTGCAGCAGTGTGGTTGTGTGACTGTCACCCTATTCACTCCAGGGACTCCAACACCTCATTCTTGTGAACTCATTCTGATTTCCAGTCGTCAGATCCCCACCAATCAGATACTTATCCTCTATCTTGTGGATTGGGGATGAGATCTTAGGCCTTCTTCACAGCTATATGCTGATCTCAACCTCTGTCCAGTCCTTCCTCTATCAGCCTTATGTACTATAGCATGCAGTATAGGGCAGCTTCACCTCTCTGTCCCACTGCTGCAATGTGTACCAGTGCTTATTTTGGCACACTTACATAACAAGCGGTGCCAGGATGGTCCTGGGCTGGCATCGGGTGCGTACATATGTAAGTGTGCCAAAATTGGCATCCCTGCCATTTGTGCAGGTTCTGGGTCTCCACACAGTGGGACACTTGACCAGTGTAGCCAATAACTGGTTGCAGCAGTGATGTGTCACCCATGAAGCTTGTCAGTGGGTTATGTGCCACATAGGTGACATGTCACCACTGCGGCCAGTCATTGGCTGCAGCAGTCACATGCCCCTCGTCAAAATGGATGCTAAAAATTACAGTAAATACATTTTTTAAAAGTTTTCATGGGATAAGGGGGTTGCAAAGAAGTGGCGGGGGGATCCCATACAAAAATTTGCTGTGAGGCCTAGTCAGTTCTAGCAACACCCCTGATATGAGACCTAATACCGTACATTAGAATCCCATTGAACCATTAGATCTTTTTTTATGTAAGGTTAAGTGCCAAGAAACCCAAAACCCTGTCAGGCAATATGCACACTGAATTTTTGGAATTCCCCCTAATTTAAATATGACGATAATAGAACTGCAGTATAACTCTACTGAGGGGCATACAAAAATATCAACGGGATAAAAAGAAAGCGTTAGCATGGGACCCGATCCTACCCAGTTTCCCAGTATGCATGCATCAAATCAACCCAGGCAATGCAGAACACATTCCTGATAAATGTAGGATTTCTAAAAAATGGTAATAAAACAAAATTCACCATCCACTTCACTCATTCTGTCCGACTACTATGTTGAAAAAGTGGAACAGGCACCTTAGCTGTTAGGCACTGTTTCTGAACACCTTTATTTCTCAATATATTTGCAGAAAACAACTGGCAAAAATACATCAATAAAGCTCCAGCAACCCTTCACAAAGTGTATAAAAAATTTACTTCCTGCAACTAGGAACTAGAGGGAATTTATACAGTAACCACTGATTTAATGGAAGCTGTAAATAATTTGCACCCGTGGTGACTGAATACAAATATAGTGAATTTATATTGAGATCAGCAGAATAATTTCAGTGTTGGATCTAACCTCCCCCTGGCCCCCATAGCAGTTGCATGGTCTGCCTCTGTGGTAGATATGAGTTGTAACTCAGTTGTAACATTTCATTCTAACTTTCTCCCATAAATCTCAGTGATCTTGGTGAGACAGTAAATATAGCTTCTTTGAGATTAATCCTTTTTTGTTTTCTTTTTTATGCTAGTATACATCGTTGATTTGGGCAGGTGATGTAATAACCATACCTACCCTCATACATTATTTTAATGACAATCAATTTGACTTGCAATTTATCTTATAATCAATATGCTATACCACATGTACTCAAGTACTTTTTGTAAAGGTCCACATACCTGGGTCTGGGTCTATAAAAAAATGGAACAATATCAGCGCGAAGAACACAGTGGCAAATTGTTTTTTTTTTTTTTTTTTTTGATTTTTACAATAATCCACACCTCTAAATCTGCTTAAAAGGAATCTGTCACCAATTTTATGGTGTTCTAGCTGAGGGCAACATAAACAATTGACAGATCCCTTTAGCAAAATGCTGGATCATTTTGTTTAATTGACCCAGCCATTTTGCTAAAATCTAGAATTCAACAGCTCAAGTGCATTATGATGAGTCTTGAATATTCATGAGCTCCTTGCTTTCCCCACCCACCTGCTGCTAATTCAATTGGAAAAAAATGTCAGAGGCAGGGGGGCGGGGAGAGCTGTGAGCTCATGAACATAGGGACTTATTGACATTCATTGGAGCTGTTAAGATTTCAAAGTTAGGGCAATAGAAAACTGATGACAGATTCCCTTTAATCCCCTATGTTCCCCACACACATCAATGATGTCCTCTTAGTGACTTCTCACTCAGTAATGGTGCTACTTTAATGCCCAAACACAATAAGAATGTCCCCTTAGGACCACCTAACAATAGTGATGCCTCTTAGTTCCCTTCAGACATTATAGACGCTCTTTTAATGATCCTCAGACAGTATGATGCCCCCTTAGTGCCTCCCTACACAGTATGATATCTCTAAAGGCCCCCCTTCACAGTAGGATGTCCCCTAAGTTCACTGCTAACAGCAAGATGATCCCATAAGTTCCACCCTAACAGAGTGATGCACTCTTTTGTGCCCCCTCACCGAGTGATGCCCGCTTAGGTGGCTCCCTCAGAGTGATTCAGTGATGCCTTCTTGACCCTACACAGAATGGGGCACTCTAATTGCACCCCCCCCACAGTGATTCCCCCTTAAGTGCCTCCTCCCAGAGTCCTGGGGACTTCTGGGGGCAGGTTACCTATGGATTGTGCTAATCATGTCATTTTCTTTTCTTGCATTGGTGCATCTTCCCTTTTTAAACTTATGTATACTCACCAATATACAATGACTAAGGGTTGAACAGGCTTGAAATGCATAAGCAGGGATTTCCTGTGATTGTAAGGATATTTTATGAAGATGTTCTAAAAAAAAGTATTCAGTTTTAAAAATGCTGGATACCTGGGTATCCTTATTCTTTGTATAATTGACTAGTGCTTCAAACACTTTTATGTATATGCATGACTGAGGTGAGTTGGGCTATTCTCTTCTACCAGTTAATTCAGTTACATAAATTGATGTTAGGGGACTATAACATATAATGAAAAGAAAATGTGAGAATTCTTTACAATATTCTTATTCCGCTAAACAGCAGCCAGCTAATTAAATACAACTACCGAACAAGTCTTTCTGACTGCAACAAATACACTTCCCTTAGACAATTTTATTTCTGGCTAATGATGCCAACAGTGGAAAATGGATCTGTCAAAGAAGATGAATTAACTAGGATTTGGACCATGTGACCTTCTTTCTAAAAGAAATTGTATTTTCTTTCTTCTCAATTCTACTAAAATCTAAAATAAACATTGTTAAATAGCTTCTTTTAGAATTCTAATAATACAATATGTGTAAGGTATGCTGAGATTGCGAAACTTGACAGTTTTATTAAAATAAAAAAATGTCAGAATGTTGAGGCAAAAAACTACATATATGACTACACCCAAAAAGTATGAATTATCATTTCACATAGTACAATATAGAGACATTATTCAGTTTTTTTTGTATAAAATCCTTTAATGCCTTCCTGACGAGCACCGCACATGTATGGTGCTGACTGGGGCTTTAAAGATGGCTCTCACGTGCATGGTGGTGACATAACGGCGGGGTGCAAGCTGTTTTAAACATGCTCCTTTTAGGTTCAGTTATAACAGAGTTATAATGGAATATAATGGAATTCTAGGAGGAACGCTAAATGGAAGCCATTAAGAGTAGGACTATTTTTTTTTGTCATATATCACGGAAACAAACAGAAACATTATTTGGTCCCATAGACATGTATTAGGACGGAGCAAAATGGAATGTCTCCTAAAGGCTTCTGTTTTGCATTCCATCCTAGAATTCTGTTATATTCCGTTAACTCTGTTATAATGGAACCTATAACGGAATTCCATAACGCAAGTGCGAATCAGCCCTTAAAGGGGTTATCCAACTTATACAAAATCCTTCCTCCCCAGGGCACACAAATGCGATAAAATAATAAAAGAACATATACTTACTCAGCCAGTGTAGTGGAGAAGTAGTTGCAAATGGCATGTGACCTCTGCATTAAATCACTGGCCTTAGAGATTGACTAGTGTTGATTGAGCACCATCGCGCTCAGGTGCTCGGGTAGAACACTAGGGGGTGCTCGAGTGCTCTACCGAGCACTTGAGCACAATAGAAGTCAATGGGAGAACCACAGCACTAAACCAGGCACCCCCTGCTCTGAAGAGGGGAGGGTGTCTGGCTCATAGGGAAAGGTGAGAAAATGATGGAAACACCACTGAAATGGTTTGGGAACAGCATGGGGAGGATGTCTGGATGCATCTTGGACTCCAAAGTCGCTGCTGGGAACGATGTTGTCCAAGTATTATGCCTCTTTTACGGAATACGCCCAAAACCGAGGATAAAATTGATTTTAGAGGAAATATTGTTAGGAAATTAGACTGAATGTCACAGGTATTTAGGATGTTCAAATGTTATACAGCAGATGTAGCACAGGGAATATCGCCGTCACTAACAGCAGGAAAAATTTCACCGAATGTCAGAAATATTTACGATACACAAACGTTAAACAGCAGACGCAGCGCAGGTAATGTCACCTTCATTAGCAGCAGAAAAAAATTCACTGGATGTCAGGTATTTAGGATAAAGAAACATTATACTGCACACGCAGCACAGGTAATGTCGCCTTGATTAGCGGCAAAAAAAATGACACCGGATGTCGGGTATTTAGGATACAGAAACGTTATACTGCACAAGCTGCGCAGGTGGTGTTAAGGTCAGGCAAACTTGCACAATTTTTGCCCCAAAAGAAAAAAATATTGCAGCCAGATATAACAATAGTCCTTAAAAGGACTTTCGGGTCTTTTAAACAGAACAACTAGCCTTGCCTAGCCAAATCCTATCCCTACACTAACTGTCCCTCCTGGCACAAACGTTATACAGCAGATGCAGCGCAGGTAATGTCACCTTGATTAGCAGCAGAAAACATTGACTTTGTTGACTTATATGGGTTTGCATGGTGTCCATTTTTAAATGAGCAAAATAGTCATGTGAATAAACACAATGATTTAGACACTGGTCTTAGTCCATGTCTGCTGCCGCTTGATGCTCCTAAGTTTTGTAAAGAAACTGGCCTCTACATAACTTAGGTGCTTTACCGGCAGCTGTGCGACTTGTTTAAATCTACACCAGCATCCTTGCTGTTGCAGATTTACGTAATTTTCTATGCCGAAAACAGGCATAGAAAATGATGAATCAGATGGGCCTCCCAGCCCGCTCCCTTCCCTGCCCATCTCACACCCCCTTTTCTTGGAACTCGTGAAAAATGGAGTAAGTGGTGTACGTACATGGGCAAAAACTTAAATACGCAAAAAAGTGGGTATAGCTGTTAATAAATGACCCCCTTAGAGCTTATATACCAGGAAAAACTACTGTGCCATTTGTAAAAAATGAAGAATAAGCAGCACTTCCAGGCAAAAAAATAAGCTTTTAATTAGTACACTACTCAGCATGGATTAGATCCACTTTCCCCACTTATAAGATCCACAGATTTGAGAAGGAAGGCAGCACACATGGTTTGAAGACAAACGTGATATGCAACTATGTAGTGAGGCATCACTGGATTAAATTCCATATCACTTTTGCCTTCAAACCACATGTGCTGACTTTCTTCTTCCATTTGCACATGCCATATGTGTTTGTAGGTCTCCATTCACCTGACTGTTGGCTTACACCAGAAGGTTGCACCTGAATATAACCAATGGATGCCTGGAATAAATTCCATATGACTTCAAGACATGTGTGCTGCCTTCTTTTTTATATTGCATATGACATACAGTATTTGTTCATAGTTCACTCTCCATTTGAAGGTCAAAAGAACCCAACTTTAACTCACAGCATTGTGACTATTGTATAATAGCTAGGTATAGCATAACATATCAACCTCCCCACAATTCCACCCCCAAATAATATTGCCGTGTGTGATCATGTGTTATGGGCACAGTTACCTTTTTATTACACGCTTATCATGCAAAAATATAACCTTTCATAAATACTGTTAATGTAGCAAAACAGAATTCTCATGAACATCATAAAACATTCAATACAATGAGAGGAACTGTCCAGATGTCTAGGATGGCCTTATTGTCAGCAATACCAAAAATATCAGTCAGTTTGTAGGAACATCTGTCTACATGTTCCTGAAAAGTTCATTTCAGAACCTTTTCTCTAGGAGACAGTCACAGCTGGAACAGCATAAGCGATTCACCATAACAATTGAAGAGGGTCCACCATAATCCAATGGTCTCCAACCAACTCAATACATGCCATTTATGTTCTCCTGTGCGGGGGCTGCCAAAAAAGACAAACAGCATAAAAATAACTCTAATTTCTCCACCCAAATAATATTAAATGGGAAGATGGGTTGCTGCTTGTCTAGACTCCAGGTGGAGATTATGGCTTCTCCTTCCCCCTCCTATCTGGAGTCTAACGGGAATCTCGCACTTCCATATCAAACTGTTTACATAGACACATGGCTATGGTTCACCTGATTGTTTTTCTTTTGTTGATCTGAGGCTCGGTTGCTGAGTCATACATTTTGTTAATATGCAAATTATGCTTTTGATGCAATGAGGGCATTACCTTTGCTCTTGTTATACCCCAGCTCCTCAGCTTAATTTCTGTGTTCAGCCCTTCCCTCCCTGTTTTGACTGGCAGGGGCAGGCAGTGGCAAAAGCAGTGAGGAAAGAACTAGCCACAGAAATGATTGGAGTTTGGGTGTGACAATAGGAATGGTGACACCCTAACTCTAATCTGCATTTTAAGAAAAAGTACAATGACTTGTGAACGGAGCTGCCGACCAACAAAAGAAAAACAGTATGCTCCTCCAAACTGTGCTGAACTTGACTAGTTTGAAGGAGCAGAGGAAAAAAAAGTGATGTAGTGTTTGGAGTTTTCCGAACAATTCCTGTTGTGTTCCAAAGGAGTGGTGAGAACATTCATAACCTTGTAATTTTATTATAAAAAAGATCTCTATAAAGGATGCATTTTTATTTGCAGTTTTTATTTTTATTCCAAGAATACAGGGAACAGGTCTCCAGTGGTATCTCATAGTAGATTCAAACTCTGCCTCCTTACCTAAATTGTATGTCCCCTGTAGTGTCCACCTACCAAACTAAACTCACCTACCTTTTCAAGCAGGTGTTTTTGTTTGCCCCTCAATTACCTTTCTTGTGATGTTACAGCAAATTACCTGTTTGCAATCCACTTAAGTCATATTGGTTTACCGCACTAGAGCATGTTTACAGAAATGTAGAAACACAGTTATTATGTCACAATAGCTTACATGAATAAAATCCATTTGTGTTGTCTCAATAACTTGCCACAGCAGTCAACCCGTGAAAACCACTGGTTATATTACAGCAGCCTACCTAACAATTGGGATGTCATAGCCACTTACATGAATAAAAGACAACTGCCTACCAGAAAACATTCAGAAACGTTCTTATGATATCACCATAACTTAGCCAGGATAGCAACAACATATGTAGTATGATGGAGTGGTATCGTTCTGGGTAAATAGATCCACATTAATTATAATCAAGCCCGTTTGGGAGGCTCAACTCACTCCATATAGTAGCAATCAATCCAATGGAACAGACTGTCACCCATTAATGAAACTTTCAGGTGATTGAAGCAATCCATACTTATGACCATTCAAGTGTCTTTGGTATTTCATTTATTGTACCGGGTAGGCCATTTATATCGATACACCTAAATAAAATGGGAATGGTTGGTGATATTAACTTTCTGTTTGTGGCACATTAGTATATGGGTGGGGGAAAACTTTTCAAGATGGGTGGTGACCATGGCGGCCATTTTGAAGTCAGCCATTTTTGATCCAATTTTAGTTTTTTCAATGGGAAGAGGGTCATGTGACATCAAACTTATTGAGAATTTCACAAGAAAAACAATGGTGTGCTTGGTTTTAACATTACTTTGTTCTTTCTTGAGTTATTTACAAGCTTCTCTTTGTTTACAACCATTGACATGTCGCAGAGGTTAACACCTGAGGAGCGGATAGAAATTGTGTTGATGTCTGGTGAACGCAGTACCCGGGTCATTGCAGCAAATTTCAATGCAAGACACCCTACGGGACCACCCATCTCCCATGCTACAGTTAGCAAACTGCTTGCCAAGTTTTGTGAAACTGGTTCAGTGTTGGATTTGCTAAAATGTGGACGCATGAAAACTGTCACTAATGAAGAAACATCAGTGGCTATCCTAGCTTCATTCAGCAAGAGCCTACAGCGTAGCACTCGCTGCATGTCACTGGAGAGTGGCATCAGTCGAACATCCTTTCGGCGGATATTAGCTACTCACAAATGGCACCCTTGCAAACTCAAGCTGCTGCAGCATCTCAGCGAGGATGACCCAGATCTGCACACTGAATTTACAGAATGGGTAAAACAAAAATTGGAATAGGACCCTCAGTTTATACAGAACATTTTGTTCAGTGATGAGGCAAACTTTTATGTGAATAGTGAAGTTAACAAACAAAACCACCGCTATTGGTCTGACACTAACCCACATTGGATAGATCCCTCCAAGACTGTTGGAACACAAAAATTGATGGTATGGTGTGGTATATGGGGTACAAAGATAGTGGGGCCAATCTTCATCAGTGGAAACCTCAAGGCCACTGGATATGTAAAATTGCTACATGATGATGTGTTTCCCTCTTTATGCACTGAAGCTGGCATGTTCCCTGAGTTTTTCCAGCAAGATGGTGCACCACCACATTATGGGTGTCAGGTCCAAGCATTCCTAGATGAACAGTTTCCTGGAAAGTGGATTGGTCATCGTGGGATAGTTGAATGGCCCCCAAGGTCTCCCGATCTGATCCTCTTAGACTTTTATCTTTGGGGTCATCTGAAGGCAATTGTCTATGCTGTGAAGATACGAGATGTGCAGCACCTGAAACTATGCATACTGGAAGTCTGTGCTAGCTTTTCTTCTTCGGTGTTGCTATCAGTGTGTGAAGAGTGGGAGAAGAGGGTTGCATTGACAATCCAACACAATGGGCAGCACTTTGAACACATTTTATAAGTGGTCAGAAACTTGTAAATAACTCATGAAAGAATAAAGTTACATTAAAACCAAGCACACTATTGTTTTCCTTGTGAAATTCTTAATAAGTTTGATGTGTCACATGACCCTCTTCCCATTGAAAAAACTAAAGTTGGATCCAAAATGTCAGACTTCAAAATGGCCGCCATGTTCACCACCCATCTTGAAAAGTTTTCCCCTTCCCATATAGTAATGTGCCACAAACAGGAAGTTAATATCACCAACCATTCCCATTTTATTTAGGTTTATCCATATAAATGGCCCACCCTGTAGATTCATTTCATACACAAAATTAAAATGTAAAATGTGGAATGCTAAGTTTACCTTTATCTTGACCCCCTCCCATGTCATACTATGTTTCAGGAGACATTGCCCCTTTAAAGGTGCTGTTTTTATTGTGCAATAAAACTAAGTAGAGACAAGCAAATGACTTGAAATTTGATTTGGCTGATTGATTTAGAGATGAGTGCATTGATTCAGAATTTGTCCCAAATTTTGGATTTCAACAAATTTCTTGTGATTCATTGCAGGCAAATGAGAGAGAAAGAGAGACAGAGGGGAGACTAGTATGCTACACTGGGTTTCTGAGTAGTCTGGTAGATACTCTCTTTCTCATTATGGAGAGTGCCTAGTATGGATGATGACTATAGTAATCCAGCCAATGCTGCTCTGTGTATTTGGGGAATATTAGCATATTTTAGTTCTTCGGGCTTCAGATAGTCTGAAGCCCGAAGAAGCCCGAAGCCCGATAGTGTTCTTTTCTTTTTGGAAGGAAAGCTAATTTTAATATCTTTCCCCGAAACCCAAAGTTTACCTTTTTTTGTTAAAAAGCACCGATTGAACAACTTGTGGCTTCGACCAGGAGGAAATCTTATTATGAAGAAGCACTGATCCAACAGTTCGAGGCTGCCACACGAGGCTACCACAAATCTTATTATGAAAAAGCTCTGATTGAAAAGTCAGAGGCTACCAACAAGGGAAAATTTGTGTATGACACTCTGAGATCTCCTGGGACTCAAATTTCCGGTCTCTTGTTTCTAAGTTTTTAATTTTTCTGTATGATTTTCTCTCTCTCTCTCTCTCTCTCTCTCTCTCTCTTTTTCTCTCTCTCTCTCATCCCTAGTAGTTTTTATGCTACACAGTGAAAATCTAAAAGGTTTAAAATCAATGGCAGAATTGCTGTTTTCTATTACATCCATAAATAGTTAAAGTGTTAAAGTGTAACTGTCATGTTTTCATAAAAAAAGGCCTAAAATACATCCTCCTGACCCACCACACCATCATAGGAACCTCTGTAAGGTGGTGAAACAGCCTCCATTCTGTGAATGCACCTGTTCTTGTAAATATAGTTGTTATTAAACTGACATTTCATTTTTGGCCACAAGATGTCACTGTTTACCACAGGAAAGACTATAGCTCCCTGGAGCAATGACCAAGAGATCCTGTTCGGCAGAGGTGGAGCTTAAGACTGGAGAAGTGTGTGGCAGCCATCTTGAGAGTGTGCTGCAAAGAGGCAGAGGAGAAAGAGCTACTGTCTGTGTTTCCTAGTGTGATCCACAAGTGAGACTATTCCCTAAGGGAGCAAGACTCTGCAAGGAGATCTGGAACAGAGACTGTTGCAATATTACAGACTAGAAGAACTACCATCAGGAGCCCTGCTGAGAGGACAAGTGGAAGCGTCAGTGAGACTGCGTGGTTGCCGGATGAGATCCTCTACCAGATACTTCTGAAAGTTAAGGTACCTAACGGACCCGGGTCAGTGACAGAACTGAGGCCCCCTGTGCAGACACAGTGGGTAACCGTGCACGCACCGCATTATGTTATTGGCGCCAATTCAGTAGCTACTGGGTAAAAGCCTGAAGATTAGACAGGTGGTTTGCAGGCTGCAAGCTACCTTGCTACAGAAGTGGGGTTTACTGTGACAAACAACTAGTTATACTCTTTCTGAGGTTTAGTGTTGATTGGTTAAGTTTGTAAGCGTTTGTGTTATACCGCCGGCGCTCCTGAACCGCACTTACAGAATTGTTCGTGGAGATTAGGGTATTAAAAGGTATAGCTGCTGGGTTACTATAACCTGCAGATAGGCAAAACCATGGAGAAGCCTGGTCGCACACTGATAGAGCACCGTGCTGTGTAACACAAGTGCCTCAGCCTCCAGCTGAGTGTATGTATATATGCTTGGGGTATTTCCTTCCTACAAACGTTAAATACTTAGTAAAATCTTGTTTTTGTCAATCTGAGTTGGAGTCTCCTTCCTTGTCTGTGACTTCGCTGTATCCTGGGGAGCCCACCCTGGTACACGGCTTACATCTTGGCGTAGTCGTTCCCTTGTGGAAGGGAATGTGGCGGGAAATAATCCAGTGGCACCAGTCCAGAATGCCCCTGTACAGCCAGTTGAATCAGCCCCAGTGCCTGTAATGTCAGCTCAAGTAGGGTATTTGTCAGCTGGGGCTCTGATACAACATCTGCCAAAATTTGACAGTAAAAATATGACGTTGCAAGACTGGACAGAAAGGGTGCGCAGTATAGTTAAATTGTGTAACCTGGTTCCTGAGCTGCGTGCTGAGATAGCAGTGGGGGCCCTAGAGGGTGACGCTAGACGGACAGTGATGGTAAGGCCCGAGTCAGAAAAAGACAGTTTGGAAAAAATATTCTCCCTGCTGGACGGATCTCAAGGAGGGCGAACCAAAGCAGCGCAATTGCGAAGCGGTTTCTTCAGTCGGTCACAGCGAGAGGGCGAGACTATAGTGCAATACTCTAATGCCTTACAGGAGATGCTGAATGAAGTGCAGCGACGAGATCCAGAGGCTATGGGAGCCTTCAAGGAAGTGGACCGGCTACTACGTGACCAGCTCATTCTAGGGCTGTCCAACAAGTTGGTACGGAATAAGCTGCAAGAGATGACCTGGGCAAATGCCAGCCTGACCTTCTACGATGTTTACCTGGAGGCTCTGGAGAGGGAAGAAGATCCCATAGCTGTCAAGGTGAAGGCAGTGAATAGCACACAAGTGACAGGAGGGCAACAGGGTCCTGAAGACTCAGAGTCACTGAAGGATGTAGTCCAGGCCCTAGGGGCAGAAGTGAGAGGGCTCCGCCTGGAAGTGTCCCAGATAAAAGCAGGCTCATCTAGGACTCCGGAAATGGTCACATCATCCTACCCTCCTCCACAGAGGGTGCCTCGGATGGGAGGACCCACCAACCGAGGTTCATCTGGGATGCAGAGAAGAAGGGGACCCCTCTGCTGGATCTGCTGTCAATATGGTCATATTGCCAGAGACTGCCTGGTACAGTTGGAGCCTCAGCCGGCTTTAAACTCCCAACCGCCGCAGTAACGGGGCGTCCTGCGGCTGTATACCAAAAGCTAAGCCCTGTACGTGGTGAACACGACCTGTATGCCAGCAGCCCCGTTATGGAAGCTGAGCTGGAGGGACAAAAGGTACGCTGCCTAGTCGATATGGGATCAGAGTGCACCCTGATGCCTCTGGAGTTCTTTGAAAGACACTTTGGTCACATGATGGAGCCAGAAGATGGAAGTGTCATCAGGCTGACAGCTGCTAATAATGCTCGGTTGGACGTACAAGGGATAGTCTGGATGCAGGTCTGACTGTTTGGACAAGATATTGGCAAGAAGGGGGTCGTGTTAGTAAATCATCTCTCCAGAAGTGGACTGGATGTAACGCTGGGCATGAATGTGTTGAGAGACCTAGATCACCGCCTCTATGCCAAAGAAGGGCCTAAATACTGGCAGCGGGTCACCACACACCGACCAACTCAGAAGGTTCTACAGCAGATGGTGAGGAGCTGCAGTTTGAAAAAGAGCATCAGGCCAGGACACCCCCTATTGGGCATGTGAAGGTACCGCTGAGAGCCTCAGTAAAGATTCCGCCACGACAAGAGAAAATGTTCTTGCTTCCAGTGGGGGCTGGGTGATCACTGAATGGACTGGAGGTCCTCATCGAGCCTGTTCTGCAGGGAGAAGCGCAGACCCGCCCTCTAGTGGCCCGAGCACTCGCTACCGTAAAAGATGGGTGCGTGCCTATACGCTGTCTCAATGTCTTGGACAGTGAGTTGATTGTTCCTGGGAATACCCTGCTGGCTGAAGTCCATGTACCCGAGGGCGACGTCCTCCGACGGAGGAGCATCACACTACAGCCTGATGGGAGGTCGGCTTGGACTTATGCAGTGAAGGTCCAGGAAAGAGAGAACCCAACGGCAGAGTGGAATGGTCGAGTGATCATGTCCCTGATGGGGGTGGATCTTCGGTCCCTGACCCCAGGGCAGCAAAAGCTTCTGGAAGACACCCTGTGGGAGTACCAGGAAGCGTTCTCAAGACATGATGAAGACTTTGGGTGTGCTACTGCCATTGAACACTAAATCCCTACCGGCAATGCTGCGCCAATTCGGGAGCGGTACAGACAAATCCCGCCCAAGTTGTACCAGGAGGTAAAAGAAATGGTGGCCAACATGCTGGAGAATCAAGTGATCCAGGAGAGTAAAAGCCCATGGGCTGCACCGGTGGTCCTGGTGCGGACGAAAGACGGAAGTCTCCGGTTCTGTGTGGATTACCGGAAACTGAATGCTCAGACAGTCCGATGCCTATCCTCTTCCACGGATCGAAGAGTCACTATCATGCCAAGTATTTTTCCACACTTGACCTGGCCAGCGGATATTGGCAGGTGCCAGTGGCCGAAAAAGACAAGGCGAAAACAGCCTTCATCTTACCCATGGGACTCTATGAGTTCAACCGGATGCCGTTTGGTCTGTCCAATGCTCCGGGAACATTTCAGCGCCTGATGGAGCACTGTCTGGGAGACCTAAACTTTGAGTCAGTGTTGATATATCTGGATGACGTGGTGGTGTTTGGAACTTCATTCGAAGATCACCTTCAAAAGCTGCGGCAGGTCCTGGGAAGACTGCGAGACCATGGGCTGAAGATCAAGCCCAAGAAGTGCCAACTGTTCCAGCAGCGCATAGAGTATCTAGGACATGTGGTCACTCCAGAAGGGGTACAGCCAGCCCCTAGCAAAGTGGAAGCCGTTCAGAAGTGGCCCCAGCCAAAGACCCTTCGGGAAGTGCAGGCCTTTCTTGGACTGGCCGGGTATTACAGGAGGTTTATACCCAAGTTCTCGCATCTGCCAGGCCCACTAAATGAGTTGCTTAGGGGCACCGCAGGAGGGCCCAAGAATCGCCCCATCGAGTGGGAGCCACGGCAGCAAGGAGCCTTTGAGGCGTTGAAGAAGACTCTGACCAGTGCCCCGATCCTGGCATATGCCCAGTTCGATAGCCCATTCTTATTGTACACTGACGGGAGTCTACAGGGGCTGGGAGCCGTGCTATCCCAAGTTCAAGATGGACGTGAGAGGGTGATCGCCTATGGAAGTCGGTCTTTGAGGGAATCGGAGCGCAACCCTGACAACTATAGCTCCTTTAAGTTAGAGCTTCTGGCACTGGTGTGGGCCATGACTGAAAAATTTGCAGAGTATCTGACGGGCGCAGAAGTGATCGTGATGACAGACAACAACCCGTTAGCGCACTTGAAAAATGCCAAGCTAGGTGCCCTGGAGCAGAGGTGGTTGGCTCGCCTCTCCAAGTACCGCTACCGTATCCAGTTTCGGCCAGGGAGGGAGAATGGAAACGCCGATGCCCTCTCCAGAGTCCCTGTAGGGCTGCCAACTCAGAGTGGTGATGAAGAACTAGAAGATGTTGAAATCCCAAACCTGGGTAGAGTTCCATCATTTCAGAACGTAACACACTCAAGTGGGGTGGCCTCAGGGATGCCGATGGTATTGGGGAAGACATTGGAAGATTGGGAGAGGGTCCAAAATAGCTGCCCAGACCTATGGAAGGTGAAAGAGTGGGTCCGGACTAAAAGCTGGCCTCGGGCGGAAGAGCGAGCCAGTCTAACACAGGAGGGTCAGAAGCTACTGAGACAGTGGGATAAGCTGAGTGTGACCCAGGGAATCCTTTGCCGAACCATATACCTACAGTCAGAGTTGCAGTACCGGCAGCAGATTGTCATTCCTATGTCACTGGGACCAGCGGCCGCCCATGAAGCCCTTGAGCTGGGTGCCCATTTTGGGAGTGATAAGACATATAAGTGGCTCCAGCGCTTAGTGTACTGTCCAGACTTGGGGGGCATGGTGACCGAGGCATGTCTTAAATGTAGGCCGTGTGGGCTAAGTAAAAGCCCTGAGCAACGAGCCCCTGTACAAACTATCCAAACATCTGCACCCCTAGAACTCTTGATGATTGACTATGTTCAGATTGGGTACTCTACCTCAGGACACTCCTACTGTTTAGTCATGACAGACCATTTCACAAAATATGCAGTGGCTGTACCCACTAGGGATCAGACGGCTGAGTCAGCTTCAGAGGCAGTCTGTAAACGTTTTATACAAGTGTTTGGGTGTCCACGAAGGATTCATTCAGATCAGGGGGCATGCTTTCAGGGTGCTTTGATGAGTGAGTTGTATCAGCTCTATGGTATTGAACACTCCCGCACAACCCCGTATCATCCCCAAGGGAACGGGGCCTGTGAGCGCTTTAACCGCACGCTGATCCAGATGTTGCGGACTTTAGAGGATAGTCAAAAAGCTTGGTGGCCAGAGTACTTACCCGAGCTGATGTGGGCCTATAATAATAGGGTCCACAGCACCACTGGTTACTCTCCACATATGCTTATGTTTGGGAGAGCAGGTCAGGAGATTGAGGATCTCCACATGCCGGATCCGTTGCAGCCACCGCCGAGAAGTACCACCACCTGGGCACAAGAGCACCGTCGCCGGCTTAGGGCAGTACACCGGGTTGTGGGGGAACGCCTGAAACAAGTAGTGCACCCCAACCTGAGACCGGTGCAGAGGGACGAGTATGTGCCAGGTGATCGGGTGATCGTCCGGGCCAAGAGGCTAAATGGAAAACTGGATGGGCGGTGGGAGGCGGTTCCATACATGTAAAGCGGAGGGTAGGCCCTGAGATCCCAGTGTATGAGGTAGAGCCAGTAGGGACTGGGGGGCCCTCCAGGAACCTTCACCGCAATATGTTGAGACGCTGTAATTTTGAGGAACCCATGGCAGAGGGGGAACTGCCTCCCACTTGCCAGAGTACTGGGGAAGCCCCCATAGATGATGAGGAATGGTGGGTTGTCCCTGCCCAAGCCACTATGGAACCCCCAGCTGTGACAGGTTTGCCACCCAGGGAGAGCATTGCACAGCCAGCAGAACTACCTCCAAGTGATGTGCCCGATACCCCTGAACCCATGACTTTGCGTAGGACAACCAGGTCCAACGCTGGTGTACCCCCGCAACGCTATGCACACGAATTTGTATGGGGAAGGTTGCCTGGGACGTCAACCTCTAGTGGGGTGGCATGTAAGGTGGTGAAACAGCCTCCATTCTGTGAATGCACCTGTTCCTGTAAATATACTTGTTATTAAACTGACATTTCATTTTTGGCCACAAGATGTCACTGTTTACCACAGGAAAGACTATAGCTCCCTGGAGCAATGACCAAGAGATCCTGTTCGGCAGAGGTGGAGCTTAAGACTGGAGAAGTGTGTGGCAGCCATCTTGAGAGTGTGCTGCAAAGAGGCAGAGGAGAAAGAGCTACTGTCTGTGTTTCCTAGTGTGATCCACAAGTGAGACTATTCCCTAAGGGAGCAAGACTCTGCAAGGAGATCTGGAACAGAGACTGTTGCAATATTACAGACTAGAAGAACTACCATCAGGAGCCCTGCTGAGAGGACAAGTGGAAGCGTCAGTGAGACTGCGTGGTTGCCGGATGAGATCCTCTACCAGATACTTCTGAAAGTTAAGGTACCCAACGGACCCAGGTCAGTGAAAGAACTGAGGCCCACTGTGCAGACACAGTGGGTAACCGTGCACGCACCGCATTATGTTATTGTCGCCAATTCGGTAGCTACTGGGTAAAAGCCTGAAGATTAGACAGGTGGTTTGCA
The DNA here is from genome assembly GCA_900303285.1 of Rhinella marina. Classification (NCBI taxonomy): domain Eukaryota; kingdom Metazoa; phylum Chordata; class Amphibia; order Anura; family Bufonidae; genus Rhinella; species Rhinella marina. The sequence goes on along the minus strand of ONZH01021598.1, from coordinate 11,318 downwards.
GGCTGCAAGCTACCTTGCTACAGAAGTGGGGTTTACTGTGGCAAACAACTAGTTATACTCTTTCTGAGGTTTAGTGTTGATTGGTTAAGTTTGTAAACGTTTGTGTTATACCGCCGGCGCTCCTGAACCGCACTTACTGAATTGTTCATGGAGATTAGGGTATTAAAAGGTATAGCTGCTGGGTTACTATAACCTGCAGATAGGCAAAACCATGGAGAAGCCTGGTCGCACACTGATAGAGCACCGTGCTGTGTAACACAAGTGCCTCAGCCTCCAGCTGAGTGTATGTATATATGCTTGGGGTATTTCCTTCCTACAAACGTTAAATACTTAGTAAAATCTTGTTTTTGTCAATCTGAGTTGGAGTCTCCTTCCTTGTCTGTGACTTCGCTGTATCCTGGGGAGCCCACCCCGGTACACGGCTTACACCTCTTCTGTGACTAGGGAGACATCATCTAAATCAGAGGCGATTTTCCATAGCTAGCCTGCTTCTGACCGTAATATAACAGAAGCTGCTATGAGGGACATGCTTATGGTGCTACGCTGCTCCTTATAAACGGACATTGAATTTATAGTTAAAGGGGTATTCCGGTTACCATAAATATAACTTATGTTTTAGATAACCAAAACAAGCTACAAATAAAAGTGTGTGGTGACCAAAAAATTCTCGCCAAACAGCAGACACCACACAAAAACTACAAATACATTCTTCTTTCATGATGTCATATACAGAGCCTGACCTGAGACCACCGTGGCGCTGGGTAGGTGGGCACAAATGTGTTTTGATCAAAATATATTGGCTAAGAGTCTCATTTTATTTTATCATTAGAGTGAGGGCTTAGTCCATATGTTATGTTTGCATCTATTGTTATAGTGCATTATTTTCAGTGACTTTATAAATGTACCCTTGCACATTCGCACATTTTACTATCATATCATGCAGGATGTTTTGTAGCTTTTTTTTTCCGTGATTTTTTTTTAAAGATTACTATGTCCCAAGCTACTGCAACTGAAATCCAATCCTTTTTAGTCTCTGTAGACTTACCTAAGTTATCGTCAGATCAATTAGCCCTCCTTAACTGACCCTTTTCCCACCAAGTTCTCACTGTCATAGGTATCCTACTAAAGAATAAATACCCAGGCCCACACGGGCTCTCCAACAAATACTTATGTAATATGTAATATGTTTGTGATAGCGGCTTCCTCTGGTTCATTCCCAAGAGAGAACCTGGATGCTCTGATTGTCACCTTACCCAAAGCGGGCAAACCCCTTGACTTTCCTCAAAACTTCTGATCTATATCTCAAGTTCTGTGCAAAGCTTCCAACATATTATCACCTTATCTTCCCTGCTTTTTTTTAGTGGGGATCAGGTGGGGTTTAAATGTGAGTATAAAGAACCAGATAACACAAGAAGGGTTCCTAACATTATACATTGTTTGGATCGTTCTAATGTTCCATCTGTTATACTGTATTTAAATACTGAAAAGGCTTTTGATAGGAAAAACTGGTCCTATGCCTTTTCCACGTTACAGAAGTTTGTCATATCTGGTTACTTCTTTAATGACATTAAAGCACTATATTCCCAACTTTCAGCTATGGTGTTTTCAAATGGAGCTTTATCTGACCCCTTTTTAATCACCAATAGCACTCGCCAAGGTTGCCTCCTCTCCCCTATCATTTTCATTCTATCCATGGAACCACTTGCTCACTTACTTAGAACAAATTCTGACATACACGGTGGACCTATCGGAGACAGGACCCATATCACTTTACGCTGATGATATAAACCTCACTGTAACATACCCTGACACATCTTTAGAGAAGTGTGTGTCTGTTATGAACTCATTTGGCAAACTATCTTACTATCTTACTATAAACTAAATACACAGAAAAGTCAGATTTTGATCCCACCTTATATACACTACCAAATAGACATCCCTTTGACTGGAAAGTAGATAAGTTCTAATACTTAGGCATTTTTTTACACCCTCCTATAAATCCCTATATAGTTGTAATGCTGAGCCCTTTCTTCAGAATATACCAGAGGAAGATGAAAGATTGACTAGCGTTGAAGTCTCCTGGTTTGATAGAATAGTGGCCTTTAAAATGTGCCTGTGTCTGTCACCCCTCAAATGGCTTTGTTATTTTTCATATTCGACCTCTAGTCTGCAAAAAACGTTATTATTTCCAAACTAGTAATTAGATACTAGAGATGAGCGAATCTATTCGCCGCTTCGTAGATTCGTACCGAATCTTACAAATTTTCCACTCCAAAGCGAATCTGGATTTTTTGAGATTCGCTCCGTCAGATTCGAAAATGTTCTTAAAGCTTTCTACGCATTCGCTACATACTTGTCCGATAAATTGTACGCTAATGCTACGTATAAGTTACTTTATACGCTGATGCATACAAATTCAGTTAATTATCGAACTTTTGCTGTAAGTTCATTATTCGTGCAGCAAAAAGCCCAGGAAGAAAGCCATCACCTGACCTAGTGGGAAGGGCTTGCTCTGATTGGCTGACAGGCTCGGTAAGCCTGTGACATCAGTTGTGCTGTGACTGCTGAGACGAGCAGAAGCACTGTCTGTGAAGTTCTGAGAGACAGAGAACTCTTTTGTTAAAATTGGGGTGTAATTGTTCTGGGAATCCATAATACTCATATCAGTGATACTGCAGGGCCGGTGCAGGTCAAGTTCAGGGCCAGTGTAGGGCTAGTGATTAATCAGGTAGGGAGAGAGACAGGGAGAGAGACAGGGAGAAATACAAAGACCAGCTGCAGGGCCACAGTCAAGTGAAAATGTCTGGCATGGAAAAGCAAAAGGGTTCCAGCCAGACGTCGAGCTCCGATAAAAGAAGAAGGTGGCACAGGTCAGCAGTGCCAAAGGACCTGTAGCCGGAGCTTCTACTTTTGGAATTTGTAACAGTTGGCCACTGTTCCACCAGGCTCAGATATTTTGTTACTCACCCTGTCGTATCGCTGCACGGATCTCAGTAAGTCGCTCTGGGCACTTAAACTTCAAATTGGACCATTTCCGCAGGATCTGGCCCAGGGTCTGCACAGTGTCGAAACGATGGCGCAAGCCTCGGATCACCTGCTGCACATCTCCTTTTTATGCTGGTTCGGGTGGCGGTGGGTGCCATCGTAATCCTGCCGGTCAATCAGCCGAATCATGTATTTAAGCTCTCCAGAGCTAAATGCTGAGGATCGCCTGGATGTCATTTTGCGAAATTCTCTCTGAGTAGTGCACATCACGGCGTAGCTTCGTGCGTGCCTGCATATTACGCAATCGCTAGACAATAGTACGCTGAGGATTCGTACGCAATTTGTACGCTCATGCGTATGTGTCCACATAAGTTGCGTACCTTTAATAACTGTACGCTCGTTATTAGTGTTCAAATGTTCACAAAACACTGTATAATAACGTATGATTTGTACTCAGCTTTGACCGAATAGATTCGTATGAAGTATGAATCTTTTGAAAAATTCAACGAACATTTGGCGAAGCGAATTTTGGATGATTCGCTCATTTCTATTATATACCATTGGAAAAGTTTTACTATTCCCACTATGTCTGAAGTTCTTGCATCCCTTAATGAAAATATTCAGGTGAACGCACCTTGTGTAGTAGAATTTGGGAGACCTGGTTGACGGACCCTAACTATACTCTTTCATGATTTTGTTTACCTTGCTTGCAGGATCTAGGAAGCTAGTGTGGCATAATCTGTTTATGTTATGTGTTTATGTTATGCTTTTATTTAATTTGTTTTCTGTTCTTTACACATTCACATTGCTGTGCTTTCATTTATACCAGTCTTGATGTGTATTCTACAATTTGTAAAAAAAATATTTACATAATTTATTCAACCAATACCTTAATAAACAAAAAAATTAAAATACAAATAAAATACAATGATTAATCCTTTCAGTACCAAGCCACTTTTCACCTTAAATCCCAGGCCGATTTTTGCAAATCTGACATTTTATGTCAGTGGTATGTATATGTGGTAATAACTTTAGAACACTTTTACTTATCCAGGCCATTCTGAGATTGTTTTCTCGTGACACATTGTACTTCATGACAGTCATAAATTTGAGTCAATATATTTTACCTTTATTTATGAAAAAATCCAAAATGTACCAAAGATTTTGAAAAATTTTCAATTTTCAAAATTTCTATTTCTCTGCTTTTAAAACAGAAAGTGATATCTCATAAAATATTTATTACTTAACATTCCCCATATGTATACTTTATGTTGGCATCATTTTGTAAATGTCATTTTATTTTTTTTAGGAAGTTAGAGGGCTTAAAAGTTTAGAATCAATTTGTCAAATTTTCAACAGAATTTACCAAACCATTTTTTTGAGCACCAATTCAGTTATAAAGTGATTTTGTGAGGCTTACCTAATGGAAACCACCCATAAATGACCCCATTTTAGAAACTACACTCCTCAAATTATAAAAAACTGCTGTTACAAACTTTGTTAACCCTTGAGGTGTTCCACAAGAATTAAAGGAAGTTTTCCTCTCACTTTTCACTTTTTTGGTAGATTATTCATGTTAATATTTTTTTTCTTGCAACACAGCAAGGGTTAACAGCAAACTAAACCACAATATACATTACTCTGATTCTGCAGTTTACAGAAATACCCCATATGTGGTGGTAAACTGCTCTATGGGCAGGTGGCAGTGGTCAGAAAGAAAAGGAGTTCCATATGGATTTTGGAGGCAGATTTTGCTAGAATGGTTTTTAGGCACCATTTTGTATTTTAAGAGACCCTGAAATACCCCTAGAGTGGAAACCGTCAAAAAGTTTTGAGGTTTTGGAAACTACACCCTTTAAAGAATATATTAAGGGAGGTACTGACCACTTTGACCCCCTAAGCGTTTGACAGAATTTGGAAACACTTGGCTGTGAAAAAGAAAAGTTTCATTTCTTCTAATCAAATGTTGCTTTAGCCCCAAATTTTTCATTTTCACAAGGGGCTAAAGCAACAGGAGAAAAGCACCCCATAATTTGTTACCCATTTTCTCCTGAATACGGCAACACCCCATATGTGGTGATAAACTGCTGTGGGGGCACATGGCAGGACCCAGAACAGAAAGAGCGCCATATGGATTTTGCAGCACAGATTTTGATGGATTGGTTTGCGGGATTGATTTTTATTTTTCTGAGTTATTGTCTTATGTGGGGGCTAATTTTTGGCGGGGTGAGGTAATGTTTTCATTGGTACAATTTTGGGGTACATAAGACTTTTTGATCGCTTGGTATTACACTTTTTGTGAGTCAAGGTGAAAAAAATAGCTGTTTTGACTTCGTTTTTTTTTTTTTTTAAGCATTCACCCGAAGGGTCAAATCATGTGATATGTTTATAGAGCAGGTTGTTACAGACGCGTCAATATCCAATATGTCTATTATTTTTATTTTTGTTAAGTTTTACACAGTAAATGAATTTTTGAACAGAATTAAATCTTCTTTTTGTGTTGCCATTTTCAAACTGTCCTATTTTTTTTATTTTTCTGGCAATTGTCTTAGGTAGGTTCTCATTTTTTGCGGGACGAGATTACGGTTTGATTGGTACCATTTTGGGGTAAATATGCAGTTTTGATCGCCTGCTATTACACTTTTTGTGAGGCAAGAGGGGAAAAAATAGCTGTTTTGGCATAGTTTATTTTTACATTTTTTTTACAGCATTCACTTGGGAGGCCATCTCATGTAATAATTTTATAGAGCAGGTTGTTACGTATGCGGTGATACCCAATATGTGTAACATTTTTATTTTTGTTAAGTTTTACACATTAGATGCATTTCTGAACAGAATAAAATCTTTTTTTTGTGTTGCCATTTTCTGAAAGCCATATTTTTTTTATTTTTGTGGCGATTGTCTTAGGTAGGGTCTCATTTTTGCGGGACGAGATGATGGTTTGATTGGTACTATTTTGGGGTAAATACACCTTTTTGATCGCCTGCTATTATACTTTTTGCAAGGCAAGAGGGAAAAAAATGGCTGTTTTGGCATAGTTTTTTTTAAAAATTTTTTTTACAGCATTCACCTGGGAGGCCATCTCATGTAATATTTTTTTAGAACAGGTTGTTACGGACATGGTGATACCCAATATGTCTAACATTTTTTTTTTGTTAAGTTTTACACATTAGATGCATTTTTGAACAGAATAAAATCTTTTTATGTGTTGCCATTTTCTGAGAGCCATATTTTTTTTATTTGTTGTGCGATTGTCTTAGGTAGGGTCTCATTTTTTGCGGGGCGAGATGGCGATTTGATTGGTGCCATTTTGGGATTAATACGTCTTTTTGATCGCTTGGTATTAGGGACCATTCAGACAGCCATATTATTGTGGGTCCGCAATAATGCGGACCCGCAATACTATGGCTGCCACCCGGAACATGCTGCGGAACACACGGCCGGGCGCCTCATTCAAAATGCCTATACTTGTCCGTTCATGCGGACAGATATAGGATATGCTTTATTTTTTAATGCGGAGCCGCAATATTACGGCTTTCACCCGGCGTGTATTCCGCAGCGCTGCGGAACACACGGCTGGGTGCCCCATTCAAAATGCCTATACTTGTCCGTTCATGCGGACAAGTATAGGACATGCTTTATCTTTTTATGCGGAGCCGTTGCACGGAACTGGCTCTGTGCCGCGGCTGTGTGCTCCCATAGAGGTGAATGGGGCCGCATCTATTCCGCAATATTGGGGCCTTACACTTTTTGTGAGGCAAAGTGACCAGAAAATGGCTTTTTTTACACTGCTTTTATTTTTCATTTTTTACGGCGTTCACCTAGTGGGGTGAGTCATGTGATAATTTTATAGAGCTGGTCGATATAGACGCTGCAATACCTAATTTGCCTACTTTTCTTTTTTCCCCTATTTTTTACAATTATTTGTAACTTTATTTTGGGAAAAGGACACTTTTTTTTTTTTTTTTTACTTGAAACTTTTTTTGTAAAACTTTATTTTTTTTACTTCTTTTTTCACTTTATTTTTTGTCCCAGTCTGGGACTTCAACTTTTGGGGATCTGAAGATGAGGGCATATTAGTGGTCTGATATGTGTGTGTGTGTGTGTGGGGGGGGGGCTGATAGAAGCCTAATTTTGAGGCTGCTGGGCCTATTGGGGGTCTGATATGAGGCCAGGGGCCTATTGGGGGTCTGATCTGAGTCTGAGGGGGGCTGATAGGGATCTAATTTGAGGCTGAGGGGCTGATAGGGGTGCAATTTGAGGTTGGGGGGCCCATTTGGTGGTCTAATATGAGGCTGGGGGCCTATTGGTGGTCTAATTTGAGGCTAGGAGAGCCTATTCGACATTGGAACATTATAACAACTAATAATACTTACCGACTAATAATACTTACCAACTAAAAGTCATCTGAGGGAAGAGTGTTGTTCTGTCGTGATGTTGGAGCTGTGCTGTAGTAGTTGAATGTCACTAAATGACGGTAGAAATAAACAGATGAATATGTATTTATGGGATATTAAGAACATATAAAGACTGTGTCCAGATTGGTTGTACTTGCGCAATAGTGCCTTTTGAACAGTTTTTAGGTGTTTTAATTATCCCATAAGATTACACATTTGATACAATAGGAAGGATGACCATTTTTAAGGATTAGTTTATTATCACTAGAGATGAGCGAGTAGTGTTCGATCGAGCCGGTATTCGATTGAATACTACGCTATTCGGCATACTCGATTTCAATCAAGTATAACGGCGATGGCGCACTGAGAATTCGTTTCCCCTCCCACCTTCCCTGGCGCTCTTTTTCCACCAATCAACATGCAGGGGGGGTATGACAGGCACGCTGAGCACGCTGGCAGCGCGAAAACAGCGTCTACATGGATTGGCTGGAAAAACCATGTGACCTCGAATATTAAAAACTCAGCTCTTCCTGCTCGTACGCATATGCTGCGTGAACTTAGTCAGGGACAGAGGCTGGAGAAGGGACAGACAGGTTTTAGCAGTTGGACAGGCAGGAGCGTGATTAAAAGCCCTTATCAGGGCTACTATAGTGCAGTACAGTGATAGCTTTACTACAAGATACACTTTACAGAGAACGGCTGCCGTATTCAGGGATAGCTGCTGGAGTAGGGACAGAGAGAGGCATTAGTGGTGTATTAGGTGCTCTGCTACATACCAAACTATATTTGGCACTACTGTTCTGCGTTCTTTTTGGCTGAAAAAACCCTGTTATATAACTAGTGTGTATATGCACCATCTGATCTGGCAGTATACGGCTGTGAATTTTATTATTTTTTTTAAATACAGTTTATTTGGCTCTAGTGTTCTGGGTTCTGTGTGCCTGCAATACCCTTTTTGTACACCAGGTGTAAATACCCACCGTCTGTTCAGTTAGTACACGGCTGTGTACCTTGAAATATACAATATCTAGGCCTTTTAATTGGCCACTGTACTGTGCGTTCTCTTGCTAAATTATTTCACATACCTGGTGGTAAATACCCACCGTCTGTACAGTTTAGTACACGGCTGTGTACACTTGAAATATACAATATCTAGGCCTTTTAATTGGCCACTGTACTGTGCGTTCTCTTGCTAAAACCCTTATTTCACATACCTGGTGTAAATACCCACCGTCTGTACAGTTAGTACACGGCTGTGTACCTTGAAATATACAATATCTAGGCCTTTTAATTGGCCACTATACTGTGCGTTCTCTTGCTAAATTATTTCACATACCTGGTGTAAACAGGGTCGGACTGGGGTGCATAGGGCCCACCAGTAAAATTCCCTCTGGGGGCCCACTGTAAAGCGCACTCTGGGGGCCCACATGCATATGCTACCTGCCCACACTATCCAGTCTTTTATATGGACATGGACAATGTACTGCATAGCATCTTAGGCAGCCTATTTATAGGTCAGTCTACTGTGCTATGTGTCACTTGTGCAGGAGGTTGGGGACTAGAGGCCTACCTAACTCAGGGGCCCACCGGGGGATTCACCTGTTCCCCTGTGGGCCAGTCCGAGCCTGGGTGTAAATACCCACCGTCTGAGCTAACGGCTGTGTACCTTGAATATACAAATCTAGCCTTTTAATTGCCACTAATACGTGCGTTCTCTTGCTAAATTATTTCACATACCTGGGTGTAAATACCCACCGTCTGAGCAGTTAGTACACGGCTGTGTACCTTGAAATATACAATATCTAGGCCTTTTAATTGGCCACTATACTGTGCGTTCTCTTGCTAAATTATTTCACATACCTGGTGTAAATACCCACCGTCTGTACAATTAGTACACGGCTGTGTACCTTGAAATATACAATATCTAGGCCTTTTAATTGGCCACTGTACTGTGCGTTCTCTTGCTAATTATTTCACATACCTGGTGTAAATACCCACCGTCTGTACAGTTAGTACACGGCTGTGTACCTTGAAATATACAATATCTAGGCCTTTTAATTGGCCACTGTACTGTGCGTTCTCTTGCTACATTATTTCACATACCTGGTGTAAATACCCACCGTCTGTACAGTTAGTACACGGCAGTGTACCTTGAAATATACAATATCTAGGCCTTTTAATTGGCCACTGTACTGTGCGTTCTCTTGCTAAATTATTTCACATACCTGGTGTAAATACCCACCGTCTGTACAGTTAGTACACGGCAGTGTACCTTGAAATATACAATATCTAGGCCTTTTTAATTGACCACTATACTGTGCGTTCTCTTTGCTAAATTATTTCAACATACTGGTGTAAATACCCACCGTCTGAGCAGTTAGTACACGGCTGTGTACCTTGAAATATACAATATCTAGGCCTTTTAATTGGCCACTATACTGTGCGTTTCTCTTGCTAAATTATTTTCACAAACCTGGTGTAAATACCCACCGTCTGACTCAGTTAGTACACGGCTGTGTACCTTGAAATATACAATATCTAGGCCTTTTAATTGAGCCACTATACTGTGCGTTCTCTTGCCTAAATTATTTCACAAACCTGGTGTAAATACCCACCGTCTGAGCAGTTAGTACACGGCTGTTGTACCTTGAAATATACAATATCTAGGCCTTTTAATTGGCCACTATACTGTGCGTTCTCTTGCTAAATTATTTCACAATACCTGGTGTAAATACCCACCGTCTGTACAGTTAGTACACGGCTGTGTACCTTGAAATATACAATATCTAGGCCTTTTAATTGGCCACCTGTACTGTGCCGTTCTCTTGCTAAATTATTTCACATACCTGGTGTAAATACCCACCGTCTGTACAAGTTAGTACACGGCTGTGGTACCTTGGAAATATACAATATCTAGGCCCTTTTAATTGGCCACTGTACTGTGCGTTCTCTTGCTAAATTATTTCACATACCTGGTGTAAATACCCACCGTCTGTACAGTTAGTTACACGGCTGTGTACTTGAAATATACAATGATCTAGGCCTTTTAATTGGCCACTATACTGTGCGTTCTCTTGCTAAATTATTTCACATACCTGGTGTAAATACCCACCGTCTGATTCAGTTAGTACACGGCTGTGTACCTTGAAATATACAATATCTAGGCCTTTAATTGGCCACTGTACGTGCGTTCTCTTGCTAAATTATTTCACATACTGGTGTAAATACCCACCGTCTGTTCAGTTAGTACACGGCTGTGTACCTTGAAATATACAATATCTAGGCCTTTTAATTGGCCACTGTTACTGTGCGTTCTCTTGCTAAATTATTTCACATACCTGGTTGTAAATACCCACCGTCTGTTCAGTTAGTACAGCGGCTGTGTACCTGAAATATACAATATTCTAGGCCTTTTAATTGGCCACTGTACTGTGCGTTCTCTTGCTAAATTATTTCACATACCTGGTGTAAATACCCACTGTCTGTACAGTTAGTACACGGCTATGTACCTTGAAATATACAATATCTAGGCCTTTTAATTGGCCACTATACTGTGCGTTCTCTTGCTAAATTATTTTAAAAACCTGGTGTAAATACCCACCGTCTGAACAGTTAGTAACAACGGCTGTGTACCTTGAAATATACAATATCTAGGCCTTTTAATTGGCCACTATACTGTGCGTTCTCTTGCTAAATTATTTTAAAACCTGGTGTAAATACCACCGTCTGAGCAGTTAGTACACGGCTGTGTACTTGAAATATACAATCTAGGCCTTTTAATTGGCACTATAACTGTGCGTTCTTCTAAATTATTTTAAAAACCTGTGTAAATACCCACCGTCTGAGCAGTTAGTACGGCTGTACCTTGAAATATACAATATCAGGCCTTTTAATTGGCCACTATACTGTGCGTTCTCTTGCAAATTATTTTAAAAA